>JABWIB010000839.1:56340-85511 GCA_016617825.1 Platyplectrum ornatum | reverse complement strand
ATTTTATGTTTGGCATTACATCACTAGGGATTTATATAATTTCATATCTGCTGTTCATATATATATATATATATATATATATATATATATATATATATATATATATATATATATATATACCTTTACTAAGCTTCACAACCCATTAAAACATGTCGTCCTGAATGTAGATT
The DNA here is from genome assembly GCA_016617825.1 of Platyplectrum ornatum. Lineage (NCBI taxonomy): Eukaryota > Metazoa > Chordata > Amphibia > Anura > Limnodynastidae > Platyplectrum > Platyplectrum ornatum. The sequence goes on along the minus strand of JABWIB010000839.1, from coordinate 85,341 downwards.
GGGTATAACAAAAGTCATATAACAAATATCATAGTGAGCAGAGTAGTTTTATCCTGCTGATCTGAGCTCTATCTTAATTGTGACATCCCCCTTGTGCTGCTCTCCACTGCCTTTAGGGTTATGATTTGTAAGATAACAGTGAAAAAGAAAATGTAAATGACATGCTGATAGCTGTAATCCTATGACAACCATCGCTTTTGTTCCTTCATGTAAGTAAAAGGATATAATGAACTTTATAAGGATAGGCAAGACTAATAACTCAGTGCAAGTTATCTGAATATCTATTCACAGACAAAAAGACCCCAATGGCTTATTTTGCTTTGAATTACCTTTTAAAATCTGCTTTCATATACTGTGAACAAATCCACGTATTGTGAAGAACAGATGGCATGCTATGCAGGATCATTCAATTATAACATTTCATGTTCCATTAGCAATGCTCGCGATGTCCCTTTTTTTGAATTGCCCTATGGTTTATAGTAGGAATATTATGTAATATATACTCTGACCTTATTTAGAGTATGGCTACGTGTTGCATTAGTGTCGTATGTTCATAATACGCATGCTGTAGAACTGTTTACATACAAAACTTGATCTGTGGGCAATATCCAGACCTACCCAGTTTCTATAGGTTGTTGAATTATGGATGGTTATTCGCAAAAGGTCATTAAGTTATAGTGACGACGATGCCTGTTGGTTGTGTCCAAAAAGGGATTTGCAATTACTAAGTCTTGTGGATTGAAATGTATTTAATGATCTACAGGCAAGTTAGGGGGTCTCATGAAGTTATTTCAGTAAATTGTCTTTCTAATGATCTTATTTATGATTTTTATTGCTTAACTGGCAGGGGCGTAGTTAAAGGTTCATGGGCCCAGGTGCAAAAGGTCAATTTGGCCCCCCCCCCCTACTTAAAAAAATCTGTTTACCCACAAGGCCACGTGTGTGTATGTATGCATGTATGTGTTTGTATGCATGTACAGTATGTATGTGTGTGTATGCATTTTTTTTTACACTTCTTTTAGCTGGGGAGTGAAGGATCAGTTAATCCTCCAATCCCCCTTTAATTTCTGTGGCCCCCATAGCTCAGGGGCCCGGTCGCAGTCGCGACTGCTGCATCCCCTATAGCTATGCCACTGTGAACTGGAACTCCTAGCTGATTTTTCAACAAAAAGCTATGCATCTCACCATTCATGGTTGGTGGGGAACTAGGGCTTGTTGTACCTGAGGGTGGTTGCCAGATTGCTGCTAATGCCAAATGTCCTTGGTCTGGCTGAAATCACCCCTCTGCTTCTAGCAGTCCATACTGGTAAAGTAAGCGGCATTGGTTTCCCCAAGTCTTTCCATTGTAAGCCTTGTCAGCGCTTGTGCTTATTATAATATTTTACTGTAATCTTTTATTGTTTGTTGTGTTAGTGTGGAATATAATAAGTGTTGTAATGCTAATTGACCTCTTCATACAGATCTGTTTGGAAAAAAAAAAAGCTATTGTCAGAGTGTGAATAATACAATAGGGCTCATCCAGAGTTTGGGAGTACGGGTAAAACAGGTACAAGTGTAGGCCTTGTGCAAAGGCCTAAAATTACTAACCAGGGAGATTGAAAAGTGGGGATGTTGCCCATAGCAACGTATTAGATTCAAGCTCACATTCTCCAGTATATAAAATGAAACTCGGATCTGATCTGTTGCTATGGGCAACAACCCCATTTTTCAATCTCCCTGCTTAGAAAATGTAGGCCAAATGTTTTCAATATGATTTTATGAATGCAGTTTGGTGTGCAGTATATTGTGCATCTCGCATATGTTTTATTCATATTGTATGAATAGGTTTTTGTTTAAGTTTTTTATGAATTTTTAGAACCAACAAAATATTCTTAAAGTCTTTCGTTTTGTTGGTTTTAACAAAAAACGTGATTTCAACTGCTACAAATTAATGTACCTCCAACTTACATGCGATTTGATTTATCTACAACAGCAGAAGAATGATGTGATGAGTGCTTTACACCGTATGAAATTGGATACGGCTGAAGTGATTCAGCATTGACTGACAAGCCTGGTTACAAGCCATGATATATGTACTAGGATGTGTGTCCTTGCTGAGACCTTTTTACAATGAAAGATATGCCTTACATGGAGCCAAACTGCCTGTACTAGGAAATCTTGTTTCAAGTACTCCTTAATGAAAAAGGTGTAATGAAATGAGCTGCAGTTGAAATGATGGATGGTTTAAACACAGTCCGTGTCATGAGGGGAAACTAACAACGTATTTGAGAGACAGATTTGTGAGTGTGATGGCTTGTACTAATATCACTCAGGGAAAGGCATATAGGAGTAACATTCACCGGAATGTACCGCTGTTACAGACCGCTGCTGCCACTACTATATATCCAATCACACATCAGCTAGAATGAGATTTCCATGTTTATAAATTCATCAGCAGATCTGAGCATATCATCTGTCCTATCTGCTTAAATTGTCATTCTGTGTATACTGTACACGTATAAATATGCATACATGTGTAATCCATGCCCAAAATGATCCAACTTCATAGAGCAGAATCTGTTTTTGGGAAGTTTTATATAGTTTGTGGCAGTGCACACACTCTTGCAGTACTGGCCCAAATCATTGTATTCTTTTCCTTACAATCGGTTATGTGTGTACCCGTGTATTTACTGGGGTGAAACAGTAGGAAATGAATCACATGGAGCGATATGGTCCACATTGCCAATTCACCATAAATATTTCAATGTAAAGCGTTAGAGAGTAGATTTACAGACTTGCCAAAACGTGGCCATTTTCCACTCTTTTCAAGCAGAGAATAAAGAGAGGGGGGTCGCCTGCTGGGGACTCTGGGTACAGCGGATCAGAAGTGGATCCATTCCAGTGTCTTTATGAACTTTTTGTTAACGGCAGCTACTTCAGTCGCAATAAGTGCAAGTAGCAGCATAGTGAGTGTCTATAAATCCTCCACATTACCATCCACGGAATACACACCTGAGCAATGGTCAGAACATCAACAACATCTTCAATAGCTCTAATTGCCAGCTAGTTAACATTGGTAGTAATTGAATAGATGGCAATGCTTATAGAACATTAGTAAACATATAAGCAGCTTTGTTGAATAATTACTGAAGCACTATTACACAGCACTAGGGATATCCACTTTTATAACATGCAGCGACATTTCCTTTATTCAGTTTCTTTTTCTCTAGTTGCATTCATTGGTTTATATTAGAAATAGTTCAATTCAGAACATCCGATTTACTTATTTATCTCAAAATATTTCAAATGTATGTGAAATATATTTTTAGTGCAACTTATTTTCCTGAAGCCTAATGACTTGCTGTATGAACTGTTATGAAATCTATTTTGTAAGCATCTTTACTTGGTAAACAGCAATTTTATGTAGTTTATCTGAACTAAAAGCAAAAACTCGTTGACCTTTTTATTGTACAATCTCGTTTCATTGTGGAATAAGCTTGTTGTTATGTTGGGGATTTGGTGTGAGATATGCAAGATGTTTCTCTCAAAAGTGTGTTCATTTTTCAGGGGCCTGGGTTGCTTGTATGAACATTAATGGATGCCTGCAAAATATATCATTGGTTTACAGGGGTCTTACGATTGGATCCATCCTACACCCGACTTCTGCAAGCTGTTTGCAAAAGTCGATCAATTTTTTTGGCGCAGACTAAGGTGCAGGCCTTCGTATGTATGGAGGAACTAAATTATTTATTGACATGTTTTTGTAGTGCCATCAAATTACATATCCCTTTTACAATTTATATATATATATGCATATATTATATATATATATATATATATTTTTTTTTTTTTTTCTATAAATATACTGTACATACTCGAGTTTTTCAGCATATTTTGCTGATGCTTATGCTCGAGTAATGCTCCTGCATGATGCAGGGATGTGAGCACATTGCTGGGTCTGCATTACAGTTCCACATAGCCAATTCTGGCTTGCAGTCTTCTAAGGTCTCCTGTTGTGTTTTCCTCTCTGTCCCCAGATACCAGAACTGCACACAGAGCAGCTCAGAGCTAAGATGAAGCTAAGGTAAAGGAGGGGGGGGGGCTTGCCACTCACCCACTACACTAAGCCCAGAGAGCTGGCACAGGAATGATAGTGTGCTGTATGGGCTACACCATGGCACAGAAGTTTTACATTACTTGCCTTATATTAACCCTGCACATGCGGGAAAGAGGGGGCCAATAGACATATAGGGGGAAGATCGGTAGGAGCTGGGCATAGAGACCAGAGACACTGCAGTCCTGTGGGGGCAATTATCCATCAGTGACATGAGTGACATGGGCCCCCTACTAGGGGGAGAGGCATATACTCGAGTCAATAAGTTATCTAATTTTTTTTTAGGTGAAATTAGGTGCCTCAGCTTATATTTGGGTAAATTTATACTCGAGTATATACTATATATTCTCAATATAGGCATCATTTATCGAAACCCTGAAAATAACCTGCACACAATATAGTATCTTATTTGTGTGCAGTGTAATTTTGTAGATGAACATTTTAGGATTTCTAGATTTCTTGTAGGGTATTTGTTAATGTGTTCTGTATTTTCTATGTTTTGATAGTTTAATCACTAAAATAAGATTGTTTAAAAGTTGCAGTCGAGCAGTGTCTTCTAGTTTGCAATGACGAGGGATGAGAACTGAAGAGCAACCACTTATAAGGTTGCCCAATTTATATCATGATTTAAGTCAAAATGAATGAAAGACCATTACAATAAATGTGCTTCACATTCTGATGATGATGAAAATCATAATTCACGAAGCGAAGGTGCAACTATTCATGAAACAACTACAACATGAAATGAAAATAATCAGTAGCTGGATGGTTCCCTGAAACCAGGGGTGATTTACTGAATGAACTATGAAATCATTATTTCAAACAAAACATTCAAATCTTCCTTCTGTCACTATGATCCTACACATGAACTTCTTAGCATTTACATTTTTGAGACCCTTGTTTCCTCTAATATTGGTCATGTTTAAAACCTAAATATTTCTGGATCCTGTAACTCTATATAACCCAGTCCAGTTGTCCCGCGTACCGCCAAGGAGTAATATGTCCCCCACCCTTGGTACATGTTCCACTGGCTGAGAACCTGATTTAAATCAAACTAATTTGTACAATTCAAAACTTGAAAGAGATTGGGAAATGAGAAAGCCGCTAAGCTGGGCGCAGGCCACAGAGATGTGATGATGTGGGTAAAGACATGAACATTTGTCACTCGGACTCAAACAAGTGATTGAGTGAAATCCAGAGTCTAATTGTAATTCTAGATGCAATTGTTTAGTGTATTTATTCTATTACTGTGTTCATTGTGTTACTGTTCTCACTTCAGAAATTGTTCATGTATTACTGAAACAATGCGTTAACATCTAAAATTTTTTATTAAAGTTTTTATTTTTTTATTTAAATGCCATGTTATGAAACCCTNACCACTTATAAGATGTCATACCAAATACCTGTTTACCGTGTGACTGGATGATTCTATATGCCTTTAGTACTTGTGATTGTCCATAATGGTTGTCACTCCTGAAAAACAAGTAATGAAGCCTTCACTTATGTATTCAAAGCAAAACTGTTTGCTGTGTTTGGTTCCACTTGGATGATCCATGTAAATAGAATGTACTACTGGTCAGACTGCTGGGTTCCACTTGTGGCCAACAGACTGTGGTACTAGAAAGACCTAGTAAGAGAACCTGAAGCATTGCAAATGGAATTCCACAGTACAATGTAGGGACGCATTTACTGAGTGTTTCATTTGCTTTTGATAAGTGTAACAGACTAGCACTATACTAGTTTAAAATAGCAGACTTAATCTTGTGTATACGTACTGCATGCCTCACATTCTTTCTAATGATAAGTGCTTACTTATCAGTTCTGTGACCATCCCGCAATCCCTATATCTCACATGTGGTTTTTGCATTGAAATAAGTAAACAAAAAAAGGTTATTTTTTTTGTGGTTCAGCACTTAATTTACTTCTATTTTATTCTTTACATGCAAAGAGAAATCTTTGATTTTGATAATTGCACAAATACTGCTTGGTTTTGTGCTGGTGTAACTTTTCATATTCTTTTCATATTCTCTTATTTTCAAATTCTGCATCCATTCCCTATTATTATTATTATTATTATTATCATCATTATTAATTATTATTTTTATTATTATTATTTTGATTTATTGTGCCATGCAGCTCAGAACAATTAGTAACCACTATCTTGCTGCAAAAATTAAATTTGTAGAAACTTTATAAAATAGAAATAAAATCAAATTAGAATTCAGCTCATTTTATCTACACTAGGAATATCTAGAATACTTTATTATATTTGCAGACACAAATACTGTTTTCTTTAGCCACATTGTAACTCCCTTATTTATTTATTTTATTCCAGTTTATTAGGGAAATGATGTCCACACTTCTTGGCTATATAACTTACTCAAAGGGCAGAAAAATGTTTATATGGGAATCCTGTTGGGAGAAGTCATTTTCTGTATCTCTGGGACTGTGTAAGGGCATGCTCCTTTCTTACTTGTAGTCAGAGGATAAGTCCCAGTCTGATTTCATTTATCGCTGAACAATATGCTATGAATATGTGGCCTTTTCNAGGCCAGAGTGTTCTGGCAGGGAGCAGTGCTTAGCCAGCCTCATACTTCTGTCCATTAATGTATAAAAGCAGCTTTGATCACAGCATTATAATCACCACATTAAATAATGTTAGCATCACACTTTGAAAGATCCTCTGAGTCATACAAGTGGCTTGCCTATGACTCTCCTATTGTCTGTGAAACATGCTAATAAACATCAATAGACCGAGAAGCTTTTTAATCATTGCTTTTACACTGCCGCATATTACCAGGAGAACCTGCCGGATTTCACTTTCAAGCTGTGGTTTTCTTAATGTAAAACATTGCTGTAATGTCCTTCTTACTCAATCATATCAAGAGTGATTCTTTTATAAAGATAACTGCCACAGGGCTCATGTCTGACATTGTCTCTATTTCCCACCCACTTTCTGTAAATTATGCATAAACATGAACAATATCCGTGAAATGGACCCTTAAAATGCATATTGAATTATTGTGGCTCATGCATTCCTGAACAAGCTTTATCCTTTTATTGAACATTAATGAAGCTAAAGAGTTTCTGTGTACAGAGGTCTCTCTTCTCTAATATTTCTTGTATCATTTGTAGAACCATTATGTACAGCAGAACGTTGTAGTAGACATGGCCACATGCTTCATACAGGCACCATATGCTGTGTGTGATCTTTTAGGATCACACGTCACTGTTAATGAATTCCTCCCTGTAGATTATGTGCAATGTGTTTCCTGTCACTGACACATAAACATATCAAATTGTCAGACATGTTCCATGATCCATCTATTTTCATAAAAACTCCTTGAAGGCACCGGTCTGCACCAATGTATGTAATGTACAGAATGACTTCAGTGTATGTTGTGCATTGAGAAATATTGTTTTCTATGTTACTTTTGCTTTGTATGCATTTGTTATGGCTGAGGACGCTGTTTATTAAGATCATCCTGAAAGGTTGATTTTGATTACTCAAAATGTGATTATCTTTTGTTCATTTCTGTCACAGTAGTAGAGTTCAAACTCAATTTAAATGAAAAATTGCTACTTTATTGTGTTTGCAGGCAAATTACTAACTATATGAAGTTTTGTTTCCACTTTTTTATGAAAAGCTCTATATGATATAGTATATATGATAGCTTTTATTGTATGTATTGTGGTTTAATTTATTTAATGCCCTCCATTTATATGTGAAGGGAAGCTGCATCATACACATACATAATACCTATTGACACCTTTTCCTCCTTTCTTTTAAATAGGATTTGCGTTAAATACAGTTAGTGCAATTTATGGAGAAACAATTGATATACCATGTGGTAAAGATATAGTTGATGGTCTCCTGTTTGGAAAATGGAAATATGTAAGTATGACTTTTTTCCCTTTAAAATCACTCCTTGGTCATATATTTAAAACACACTTGAAAACTCTGACCTATGCAATACATAGTTGTTTACTGCTCTGTCTACATCACAACACATCCCAATGTCTTTCTTCATTCACAAGAATTGTCTCAAAATCTGATATATCTGATGTTTCATATATTATAACTGACACGTTGCTAATAACCAGTTTCGTTTTGTGTGTGGCAATGTTAAGAAGATCTCCTTAAACGTAATATGTCTGGAATAATAATAGTTGTGTATCCTCCATACATTTGTATTCTCTTTGCAGACCACACATGGTACTTCATGGTATTCCTTTTACTATGATGCAAACTAAAGTCTGTTTTCTTTATTCAGTTATGTTCTCCTGAACTATAAGCATTAGTGCCATACAAATCCATGTTATTTAGGAAAATGTTGTCTTGACTGACCATATACCACAAAAATAAAATATTACAATGAAGGTTTCCAGAAAAAAATAGCAATTGCTTAATAACATATTTATATATAATCCTTATTTTTATGACAAGTTTGTAAAGAGCATACATTGATTTAGTTAGTTAGTTTATTGCATGCTGTGAAAAGTGCTAAAGATGTAATCTCTGTAACTGCATGTGTGTATGTTTAGGAAAAACCCGATGGGACTGCAGTATTTGTAGCTAGTCGCTCTGTGAAAAACAAGTTCAGTTTTGATGATGTACCAGAATACAATGGCCGTTTGAATCTGTCTGAGAGCTACACGTTGTCTATATCGAATGCCAGGATCAGTGACGAGAAGAGATTTGTATGCATGCTCATAACACCAGAAAATGTTTTTGAAGAGCCAACACTAATCAGAGTTTTCAGTAAGTACACTCTACCATTACCCCGAATTTATGATTGCGTGTTTCCAGGACATTACTCCAGGTAGCTTAATTAAAAAAGGAACATATTGTTCTATATCATCCCTGGCTGACAAGCAGTGGCAAACTCTGAATCATATGCATCATTAGCTGCAATTTTGACTTCTTAGGCACATTAGAAGACCATTCTTTAAAAGGCAATTGTGTCCACAATTGTGTCTTTTTCCTTTACAAAGTGGGACACTATATATTCAGTTTTATATGCTTTAATGATTTTGTCATTCTGTTTTAAACTGGTCTGTTAAAGTGTTTTTAGCTGTAGCAATAGCCAGATCTTTTCTGTATTCTTTAGCCATTTTTGTCATTTTTATTAATCACTGCTCTTGGTGGTCTCATCCAACAGAATCAGTTAGAAAACCAGCAGAATTGTATTGTATTGTAAATGTATTGTATTGTATTGTAAATGTATTGTAAATGTGTATTACTAGTCTCTATGCACTGNATCCAGATCAGTTCAGGTTTTCTCCTGGTCTCCACCTGGTCATGTATTGTCTGTCTTTTATCCATACGATGTTCAGTTCATTCCACATCAATGACAAATAACAATACTGGTAACTTCCAACAATAGGACCAGGTTGTGAGATTGCTTGGCTTGTTATTAATTACACCAAACCACTGTCATTTTATATTTCTTTTACAAATAATTATTAGCAGAGGTACTTTATAGGTACTAATTATTTATTTACACTACTGGATATATTTATTATTTGCTATTTCTCCTGGAAATGTTTGCAGATATGATTAGCTTACAATGTCTGTCTTATTATAGAGCCACCTACCAAACCTGAGATTCTCAATCAACCAACATTTATGGAAACCGGAAAACTAAACACTGTAAGAATTTACCAAATGTTTTAAGGACATAAATGTGTGTATTTGACTTAGAAACTAATGTTATGGTGCTTGGATTGTTCTGCAGGTTGGAGACTGTATTGCTAAAGACAGCTATCCAGAAGCCAATATTACATGGTATCGAAATGGTCAAGTCCTTTTACCAGTTGATGGAGGTATGTATTTAATTACACCAAAGACATTATAAGTGAATGTACATGGTTACATATTTATCTTTGAAGTAAGCTGTAGTTCTATTCATGGCAATGTTCTATTGATGTAAATATACGTGTTTATACTTGTTTACCTATCTATCCATGTGTACATACACACATACTGTATAACATACATACACACACGTCATACACACACAAACTGTATATATGATGTTTTCTGGAAATTGGGGTTTAGCAGCTGTAGGCTGTAGACCGTACATAATTAGTGTTGGTTTTTGTTTTAAATAAATATTTTAAAAAACCTGTTTCAATCCTCACTTAACATCTTTTGATGTGTGCATGTTCAAATCTACTTGTTTATAAAATGTGGTTCATTCAATCAGCTCTCTTGTTTCTTTATCATTAAATGATTGGGTTCTTTTAGGTGTATTTTCCAGTGAAGGAAAATGTTTTTTACTTTATACATATTAACATTTTAATGAAAAAGATTTCTCGTAATCTAGACTCTGAACTAATTAATAAAAAAAACAGTTTAGAAAGAACATGCCTCATAAGAACACATGTCCTAGTACTAATCTAATAAAGAAATTACAAATATCACTTTATTACTTTTTAATTACTCGCAGATGGAACACTAGTTTTTATAATTGGTCTGTTCAAGTCTCTAAAAAATACAGTTATCTTTTAAGGACAAACCTTAAATTAGTGTTTCTTTTGTAATTCGTTTATTGGTTAATATGTATTTTTTTACATTTTCTTAGTGTTTATAAAACACTTATAATTTGCCGTTCATATGGTTTCTGAGCAGTGTCAAAATATTTAAGCTGTAGAATGGTTTATTTAGACTACAGTGCATATTTATATGATATCCAGAACTCCCTGGGGATTGTCAAATATTGAGATGGAGATAGTGACAGATCTTCAGTAGAGTGTGCTGGAAGGTTTAGTTTGAGAGTTTACTACACATTGCTAAGGCTGATGTATAAATGTTTATTTTAAATACTTATTTTAAATGTGTAATTCTTAACACAAATGTAAGTTTTGCAGTAAACTGATCATCTGATTTTTGTTTTGTGTAGTTGTTTCTATAGACTCTTCAAAGGAGAAGAATTCAACAAGTGGCCTTCATAGCACACGCTCAACCCTTCAGTACTTGTCAACTAAAGATGACATAAATGCAGAGTTCTCATGTGCTGTGACATACTATGTGCCAGATGGGCTAGCAACAATGGAGTCTGATCCAGCCACGTTCGATATCTATTGTAAGTGGCAAATATATATTATATTATTATATCTGATATAAATATATATCACATTTCTGTCCTGTGCAAATATTCACAGTCCATTATCTATTATTACGACATAGACACAACTAAATATTGCTATTGTTTGACTGTCACTTCAGTAGTTTTAAGGACATGGTGTATGGTTTATTCTAGTGTATGTGTGTGTGTGTATATCTATCTATCTATCTATCTATCTATCTATCTATCTATCTATCTCTATATAGATATATATATGTGTGTGTGTGTGTGTGTTATAGCTCCATTCCAGGGACAAAATACACATTAAAGCATTAAAGCAATTTACCTTTTACTGCTTGGTTTGAAACAGTGCTGCTTCTGTCATTTAAATTGTATTTTGTTTTGCATAATTGTGTTATTTGTTCATTCTTAGACCCCACAGAGAAAGTGACAATTCTTGTACAATCCCCCAAAAAGACTATAAAAGAAGGAGATAACATAACCCTGAAATGTATCGGAAATGGCAATCCTCCCCCTCAAGAATTCTTGTTTTACCTGCCAGTAAGTGTCTTGTAGTGCTACTATCGCCTATGGCTTCTTGACATGGAAGCTGTACTGCATACTATCTCTTCCTTTCATATCAGCAGCTTGGAAAAAAAAGAGCAAATTATGTGTTATCTGTACTGCCTAGAACGCTTTGTAAGAAAGAACCATGCAAAGTATGAATAGGCACTCTTTCCTGCAACTAGAAAAATGCTGCTGCTTTAACCAGTGATGCCACTGTCTTTTCCTTAGAAATGTCATTTAAACTTCTAACTCTTTTTAAACCAGTATTTGCTTTAATTCTATAACGTTTGTAGAAATAACACAAACCATTTTATTGGACATTTTCTATTTAAACTGTTATATGAGCTTATTCAATAATTAAAGTATAAGTATGTACAGTGTTGTGGCAGAACCATTCACATTCTGCCTATGATATGTGGTGCTAGTGGTGTTTCTTATAAGCAATAACACTGTCAGTGATTGCTGCCAGACTGCAAAGTGGAGGTATCTGAACCATAATTTGCTTACACCTAAAGGTAATTTCAACATTCTAGATACAATTCTGCATATTAAGAATCATAGGAGAGGAAAATGCTGAAAAACACTTATACAATAACAATAACAATTCTGTCAAAAGCTGTTTTCTGACATATTTATGAATACATTTACTTAATGGGCCCAATCCATCTAAATGAGCTTTGCAACCATGGGTGTTTATGCATAGTAATAAATATCTAGCAAATGTTTTAGGTTTCATTCACTTGTTGACAAATAATAAACCTCTCTGTGCATTGTTATAGTTGTTTATAGAATGAATTTCTTTTTTTACAGGGTCAGGAAGAAGGGTTACTTAGTTCAAGTACATACCACATAACCGACATAAAAAGGAATGCAACAGGGGATTATAAATGTTCATTGGTGAACAAAATTATGATTGCTTCAACCATGGTCACTGTACATTGTAAGTGCTTTTAAAATTTTACTTAGATACAAAACTGTACAAAAATAACCTACAAAACATTGTCAATAAATACCATGTTAGTTATATCAATGCATATTATGTTTTTGGGTTTTTTTTTTACTAAAAGTAGTAGTGGATCAACAAATTTTTATTTATATTTTATTTTTCAATCTTTATTTACAATGGTAAATAGCGTATTGAAGAACTGCTATGCTGAAGTTATGTATTACTTTATGTATATTGATAGAAGAATTATAAATCGAGCTATAAATACAATAGATACCAAAATTATGGCAATAAGCAAGATAGATCAATTGTTACCACTCTGAATTTTGCAATTTAATTAAAATAAAAGCCATTTATCATGTTCCTTTCTCACAGATTTGGATTTGTCCTTGACACCCAGCGGAGAAATAACAAAACAAATTGGAGACAGTCTTTCAGTTTCATGCATTCCTTCTGCTAGTAAAAATGTTTCGGTCACATGGATGAAAGTAAGTTTTTATTCCCCCTCTCCTTAATTCTCTTATATACTGTGCTCATGACGACCTGCGTCCACTGGTCATTTGCCAAAATGCCTTTATTAGAAGAAATTCTAACTAGCTATGACTCGAATTCGCGAACTGACTGACCTGTGTGTGGGCACATGCCAGCTAGCATGCATTGTGGAAGATTGTTTACAAAGTTTGTAAAAGCTTTTAGCTACAGTCCCAAATCTCTTAATGCACTTCTTAGTTAACAGTTACCTCCCTTACATAACAGTACTTGCATTAGTATAACTCTTAAATCTGTACAGGCAATCTGTGGATATTTGCGTTTATGCACATGCATATAGACAGGTCAGGTTTCACAGACTAAAGGCTTGATTGTAAGAATTCATGTGTACATTGGCTGGATGTAGTGGCTGTTTAATTGTATATGCATTTACTATTGGTATGTAATATTGGTATACTTTTGAAATATTGTAAAGACTGTGGATTAGAAATTTGTTGCCCTAAGATTTGTCCTGTTATGTGATGTTTTTAGCAGTTTTCTGTTGGACACCTATTTTTGATGCCTAAACACATTTATAGGCATAATTCTTTAAGTATTGTATTTTACTATTACTTTTTTGTTCATTTTACTTGTAATGTCACTGCTAATTTGGATGCTTTGGATTGTGAGCTGGTTGTTTATTAATATTATTTTAGCAAGGGATATTAGTACATTTTTCTATTCACTTCATGTATCGCAAACTGAATATGCTGAAGTCATGGATTCAGTTTGACATGTATGTTCTGCATTTACATTGAAACGCCATTTCCTCCCATGCTGTAAAGACACACTTCTAGGTTAATTGATTTCTTATCTGTGCATTAAGAAATATAGATTGTGAGCTTTACTAGGGAAGGGACAAATGAGAATCATTTTATATTTTCTGTAGCTGGCTTTGTAATCTGTTGGCAATATTTACTGTATACACAACTGTGTAAAATATTTCTTAAGACCATTTTTTGCCTAAGTTACTACTTAAAACAAATAAATATAAGCACAGTGCTAGAAGTCCTCAAATATATATAAAGAAAAATAAATATGGCCGATACATAAATAGTACAATAAAGCAAGTGGTAAATAAAAAATAGACTTTACTAAGAATAAATGTATTAATAAATGAATACAATAAAAAGGGGGTCACGTGTTGCAACAATATAGATATAGAAAAATACTATAATATGACCAGCAGAAGGACGTAAGTTGACAGTCACTAAATATATTAATATGGGGATGTTAAAAGAACATATGAAGCTGTACTTATCCCACGTGGTAACTCAGGAGCAGGAGCAGGAGATTCCCGTTTTTCTGGTTCCCAATTTCTTTGCTTTTTTAAGTTACTACTTCAGTATTATATCTTCTATTTTGTGTAAACCCCAATTGTTCTGATATTTACTCTTCTTTTCACAGAATCAAAAAATTCTAACACAGCCACCATTTACAAACCTTCAGTATCGCGATTCAGGGGTTTATGAGTGTGAGACCAGCCTTATGGAAGTTGATGGTCTCAGGAGAAAAAAGACACTCAGGCTTACAGTAGAAGGTTAGTATGAGCTTGACACATTTATTTCTTCGGGGGAGCCAAAACTTTAGGAGCCAATGTTTTTAATTAAGGTTTTTGTTGGGACTCATGGCCAGGCCTGGAGTAGTGAAATCTATGTATTTGGTGCTTAGTTAAGATCACATGCTTATACTACTACTATAATATTTAAGGCATGGAATATTTTTGTTGTGAGATTTGCCATTAAATGTGTGATAGTACTAGGGCTGTTGATTTCTTGCCTTTATTTCTTAAACTTCTGTTTCTCTCCAAGGAAAGCCACGAATCAAACTGTCTAAAAAAACAAATGCTGATGGAAAATCCAAAACTATTCTGTATGAGGTGGATGGATTCCCCAAACCTGAAGTAGAGTGCACCAGCTTAGGCAATGGAGTGCATTTAAACAAAGTAAGTAATATAGTCCAGATTTCACTTGGTTTCTTTTAGAAATGTACCTGTTTAATAAAGTCCTAATAATAAAGTAGGAATTGTTAGCAACAGTTAATGCAATTCTTAATCATACTTCATTATAGAACTGCACATATACGTATATATAACTAAATCATTCTGTCTCAGCAGGTAAACTATTTATTTCTAACCTTGTCACATTTTTGTATATCCCAGACAGAGGAGACCACATTAAGCAATGGAAGGTATTCCGCCAAAATCATCATCTCACCAGAAGAGAATGTCACTGTAATTTGCAGTGCTGAAAACAAACTCGGGAGAGAATCTTTTTCTTTAAATGTCTTTGCAAGTTAGTACCATTTTTTGTCTTCATCATGTCTTGAGCCTGTCAGCTTTAAAGCATCAAAAAGTGTATTGGCAAAAATGCATTCACTTGCTTTCATCTGTAACAATCATCCGTTTCTGTGACCATTTGGAAACCTGTAAGTCTAGTCTTACCATAAATTCAGTCCATAGTCCATGTTGTGTAGTATGGTGTGTATGGATGGAAGGAGCTAAACTGAATATGGCAGCTTACAGTTAAATTGTTGCAGAAAGAAAGCAAACGGACTCCGAAATGCACAATCAAAAGACAATTAAGGACAAAACCTCATGTATTTGAGTCAGAAATTATCCTTTATTATTAACCTTGTCATCAAGCATAGAGGATTCGGGACACAGGATGGGGTTACAAGTTGGTTGTTATATCAAAGAAAAAGTGAAACATACTACATTGTTTTACTTGCACTAAGGGATAAGCCGTTTTTTAAACCGTTGAAGATTAAAACCCAGTATGATGGTGAAGGTGACTTTCATACATCATAGAACGTTTTGGTTTTTTTTTTTTTTTAATTTTACCTCTCAATTTTTCCTTTCCAGTCAAGAGCCCAGAGCCAGTTGAGCCTAATGATAAAAGTGGTAAGTAAAGTAGTGTAAGGTGTTTTCCTCCACTTAGCTCTTCCAGTTTCTTCTTAGTGCACTCCCTCCTAATTTATCTTAGAGAACTGTCTTTCTGCTGCACTTTAACTCTTATAAGGCTGTTCTTATTCCTCTCTTGTAAGTCAGCGATCGTCTGCTCGGGAAGGTGAAAAGAGCATACAGTGTGGTGGGGGTGTCTGTAACTGTTGTGTGTATTGTTTTGCATACTAAATACTTGACAATGTACGGGAAGAAATGCAATTAGTATGTGTCTGCACTGAGAGAATGATATACACCCAGTCTCAAAGTCATCCTTGTATCTCATGTTTTTATAACAGAAAGGTAAATTTACGAAGCTCTGCAGACGCTGCTCAGCATTATGTACCAGCTTTGTTTGTTTACCAGATTGTGTTTGTAATTCTCAAATTGCTTTCTTTTACAACAACTGTACTTCTAGGTGACAGCAATGACCATGCAAAACTTATTGTGGGAATAGTTGTGGGACTTCTGCTAGCTGCGCTAGTTGCTGGATTAATCTACTGGATATACATAAAAAAATCAGGGTAGGTGACTAGTGTGTTTATTTCACTTGCACATTTTTCTTCTCCAATCATTGTGTCCAATGTCCTAGATTCTTTTTTATTAATTAGACAAAGTTGTAAAGTTTGGTAATGCTGTACGTGTATTTAGTTTAGTACTGTACATGCATTTGTTTTTAATTACTTATTCTATTGCTAATTTTGCATTGTCCAGGCTGCAAGTACTTAACATATATTTATTAGAATAATTAAATATTATGTTAACGATGTGTCTCCTATAGTTTAACACAGTGCAAATCTCAATGAAACATCACCTTCAATGAAAGATTTGTACGGTGCTATAGCTCCCTCTATAGCTGGATTATTAAATAGGGTCATGGCTGGAGTGACAGAAAGGACAACTGCCCCAGGCCCTTTAATTGCTGAACAGCATGTGTTGTGCTAAATTGTCCATCTGTGAAGAAGTACTGATGTCTATTGCCTTACTTATATTGCCATATCCCCCAAAGACCACAACAGATGTACAATACATGCTGCATATAATGATTTCACGTTAAAATCGCTATGATCTGTGCAGCTTCTGTGTGTGATTCAATCTACATCTCCCATTTAGACCCCCTGCCACTGCTTTCTTTATTTTGTAATTAGTGTCATCCACTGGGTTTTACATTACAACCATCATACAATTCTGAAGTGTGTCGTCTTTTCTTGGCTTCTTGCTGATTAGTGGCCTTTTTTTTTCCAAACAAAAAATACAGTAACCCACTAGTACAATAAACCAGCACTATTTTTGCTTTCAACTGCATCACCAGCTTAGTGCTATGCATTTAGGGAGTTACATATAGAGTTCACCGTTTGAAACATAAGCTCACTGCTTAGTCTTGTAAATGAGGAGATCAGTGATTCCACTGAATAGATTCTGACAAAGCTATTTGAAATAAAGGAAGAATAAAGAACACAAATTTGATCACGAACAGGATGACTATTACATAAAAACTCTGCTTTATTACATTGGCTATCATCTTTGTTTCAGACCTTTTCCTCTGCCCATTGATACAAGTACTGTAACCAAATTTTCCAATTCTAATTTGAGTTCGCCTTATAGTGGCCAAGTGCTTCTGCTGTATTGCTCTGCTATAGGATACATTCTATTATTTGTGTATGAACCCAAGTAAAGATTTCCTTGCCCAATACAAAAAAAGTGGTTGGTTAGGAATCATTCTGTAGTAGACAAATGAGTATGTCATCAGCAAGCGGGCAAATAAGACATGCTATTCTGAAACTGTCTGCATGGACTACAAGTATCTGCTTAATATGGTTAGTAGTTACTGGTAATGAGTCAAAATATATTTGCTCTAAAGATGCAAAAAAAAAAAAATATATATATATATATATATATATATATATATATATATATATATATATAATATAATAGACAGCATGAACGGCACTCCTGGTGTACCAGTGCAGATATAGCCTGGGTGCTCCGGTCCAAGACAGAAGACATATAACCCGCAGAGAAGGACGGCACTCCAGGACTTGTAGATTTCAAAACAGCAACATCTTTATTTTCTGATACGTAAATACATCCACAGTATTTAGTTTTTACTATGAAATGTTGCATATTGGCCAACCAGTGCAAACCCACCTTTGTTTATCCAATAGAACCACTGCTACTACAGTTGTATACAGCAAGAATTTAAGCTCAACCATGAGCAGATGGCAGAGAATAAATGTAATATAATAATTTGATATATGTATGCCTATATACTTATGGGTGGGAAAAAAAGAATTTAGACACAGCTAATGGAGACAGAATTAGATTGGTTAGTGGTACTTGACCTGATTTAATACATGGTAGCTGGTACACACCAGAAAATGTTTAAGAACCACTGCAATAGAAGATATCCCCCATAGATTTCAGGAGAGTTGCCAAGTCTCGGGTAATTGTAACACATTTGCTTGTCATCGGCCAATGCTACATTCACTGTACAAAAGTGTGTATATTATGTAGGCATTAGAATTGGTAATGTCTCTGCTTTTCTGAGAGTTGCACCTGCATCCGTTATAACTGCCTGTGTTGTATACTGAATACTGTTTTCCTTGAAATAGCAGTTTCTTTGAATATTCTTAGAATCTCTCATTTGAAAGATGAGTTCAGTAAGCTGAGATGAGATTTATACATATTATGTAGTGTACGGTTATAGAAAGGATAAACCAGACATCTGTAACTTCAAAATTGATGCCTGTGCATATTTCTTCAGCCATAGCAAATTTTAAAGCTGGCTATATTGTAGTAAGCATTTTATTATCTCTCTTCGTTTTATGCAACATAATATACCATGTAAATGCAAATGTTGCGTACTGGCATCATATACATTTCTTTAAACTGATAAAGATGAAATGTTTTTGATCCACAATAAAGTAAGTGGGTGTGAAGAAGTGCCTATTGAACAGTACTTGGTTTATGTGATGTAATACCACAAGAGTGACTCATAAATATAAACAGAGGTGTCATTTTTGTACATGTAGATAAAGTTAGTTTTCTGAATAGGTCACAACACAATATATCTCACCAATTGTCCTAATCAGGAGATAGAGGTTCCATTCATAGTACACAGTGCACTTTAAAGGGTTTTGATCAAATGCTTTTAATTCTGTTTAAAATATTTTATTTTATTTTACAATTATGTCATATTTTAATTCTCTGTCTTTGAAATATATTAATGACACATTGCCTTTTTTTTTACTTTACATAAACCTGTAATATTGTATGCACATAATGCATGTTCTTAGTTCTGTGCTTTTTTTTACTCAAAGTAATAACCTTTTTATTACTTATTTGTCACAATATACATTCTGCTGTTCCTGGCTAGTGGACAATGTAACCTTGGGGGAAATTCTGATTTGGAGTGCATTAGTGGTCACATAGGTTCTTATATTAGTTTAACATCAGGATAATATCATATTATTGTTAATCGAAAAAGATTATATGAGTAAAGGGTTACAATTGTTAACCTCATAATAGACCAGATTCCGATTTTAAGCACTATTGACTTACCCACAACTTATTGAAGAGTGGGCTTTGTTGAATGGTTGAGAGATGATGTTTCCAGCACAAGTGTAATAACAGTGTAACAGTAACACTGGTCAGTATCTGTGCGCAACATACAACAATAAAGTATTCTCCCTGCATGCAAACACTGACATTCATTTTACCTCCCCTGCAATTCTACATGGTTTTACCCACTCTTGAGTAAGTTTTAAGTAAATTAATAGTGCCTAAAGTCTGAATGTCGTCCTTTATCACAAATTTTTTCTGCTTGAAAATTTGGTTTTCTACAACCAAATATTTTTATTCTTTAAGCCATTTTTTTTTTATTTTTGTTTTACACCTTAAATATATCTAAGACGCTTGTGAATGTTTTATCTCATTTAGGTAAAATATTTAGTTTATTGTGTTTACTAAATAAAATACATCAAATGTGTGTTTTTTTTCATTGTCCTATAGGACAGCATCAAAACATGTAGGGAAAGAACTTGGTAACACAGAAGAAAACAAGAAACTAGAAGAAAATAATCACAAATCAGAAGCATAAGAATAATATATGTATGAAAGTACTCAAGGTAATTGCTTTGCATCCTATTCATTTATTTTTCTTCCGTTCTGAACAGTAATTTTTGCCAAACATTATCAAGCAATGTATTTAGTAAATATGTTGAGGTTATGTGTGCACAAGAAACGTTGACAGACTGTGTGTCATCCAAAGGCACATGCAGTAGCCCTAGATGACTGAAATATTGTATACAGACACATGGCTGTCAAGTGCAATGCAGCTGTGTCAGCATATACTTTTGCATAAGTGCAGGGTACTAAACTAAAAATTGGGGATATTATTAGTGTAAACATTTTACTCGTAATACAAATGCATTTAAGTATCCAAAGTGTTTTCACATATGCTGCAAATCTGTTACATGTAACTTGTGGCTGGTGAAAATGTTGTACTCTGTGCAATCAGCTTATGTTGGGCCCTGTATTAATAGATCTAATACAGTTATAAACTGTATTTTCATTCTCCTCTGATAGTACAAAGATAAAATTGACCTCATAATGATTTGCTGAAAGCTGTGTTTGTGTCTGTGTCATCAATAACTTACATAGTGTTTCTGTTTTACTATTTTATGTTTGCAGGAAAACCATGATGAGCAGTTTGAAGCATGACTGTGGATTGTACGTAATGGAATATATAGAATGGAACTGCAAATTTTCATGGTCAAAGTATTAAACATTTGTACCAAGTTGTCACAGGATTATAAGGAAAATTAATCTCTGCAAAGGATCAACAAAAACTGTTCCAACAGCCATGAAGATAGCTTACCATGTTGTGTTCTGTTATTTTTTTATGTAAATGTCTGCACTGACAATTTGTTTTGTTTGCCTTTTATGTAAATTTTTTTACGTAGCTATTTTTATACACTGTAAGGCTTGTTCCAGGAGTTGCTGTTAATCAGATGTATAGTGTAATGTTATTATTTTTATGACACTGTTTGACGTGCAGGTACATTTGTTTTTTTATTATAATTCTGATTGCTATCGGTAAAACTTTGCGACGGTATTACATTGAGATATTAAACGACTGTCATAAATATGTTGTGAGGTTGCATTCCAAAAGGCCTGTTTTACCAATATTTCCCATTCATTCCAACATTGCAATTCCTGTGTGTTACAGCATGGTTCATACATCTTTACCCATTACCGGTGGATGAAATAATACATAACGTTCATAAAACGCACAGAAATGACTATTTTACCGATAGCATGACAGGCAGGCGGCATTTCATGTTATTAATTTAAGATTACTGGAATTTTGATTATTTCTATTCTTGTCCACTGCCTTACAAATAGCATACATTCATCAAAAGTAAAGATTGCAACATGTTCAGTCATATTACTGAATTTTACTCATTCTGACTGAGGGCTGATTATGATTATTGAAGGATCTAGTTGTTCATAATCTTTTTTTTTTTTTTATTATTTGCTGCATATTTAATAGAATCTTTTTCTTCATGACCTGGTTATATTTTCAGGGTAAATGAAATGGATGCCATTGTCTTGTTGAAAGGCTTAAGCTTTAAAACGCACTGTATTTTCCTTTCTGTATCATGATCTGTACATCTGCAGCAGGGCCGCTTTTTGCACATTTCAAGAATGGTTTGTAGTGATCACAATGTGTGATGGATGCACAGTTTAAACTGTTTTAGCCATATCAGAAATATAGACTAATATTGCAGGAATAGCTAGTGTTACACAAATCAGTGCTTCTAGATTCATCTTGGGTTTCTAAATATATCTGCCAGTTGGGATTACTGTGTAAAGATGAAGCATTTAGCACCTTCTGACTGTTTATTTGATGTACAGATGGAGCATATTTAGAGGACCTGTCTATGTCACATTTTACTAATAAGGCACAACACGGTACATACTCTTGCTAACTTGTATGACATAGCACCTGTCGCACATAAACTTGCTCTATCTGTAAACCTAAGGTTTGAACATCTTGTTCTCCTCGTAGGGAAATGCTTTAGTCTTTAACAACCGTAATGCTTTTGGCATCTGCTTTGCTGTGCAGTTCACAATTGAAGGGGTTGATTTGCTATATGGATTTGTTTTCAATGTATTTAACACTACAGATTATGAATGCACCTTTACATGATCTTGTGTACACCAATGCATAATTTATCAACCAATCTCTAAACAATAAAATGTCAAAGTATTTTTTGTTACATTTTAAATTTGTAAGTTTATAAAAAAAAGAAAGAAAATTTGGACTCTTCGATGCGTGTAAACCATGGTATTGTAAATGGACAGCAACGAATGCATTGAATATCACAAGATGTATTTGATCCTCTGTAAACCAGAAACATGTTTTCAGAGACTATACATATAAAGTGTATTTACTACAAAAACAATTGCGTGTTAGTGTCAGATTTGGGTGATTGCCACGGATTGATTTTTTTTATTGTACTTTTACTTTTATTGTACTATTTATTAGTGTTGGTTTTTCGTTTATATTTTTAATACAAGCACAGTATTACTGATGTGACTGGTTTCTGCTGAGGTAATTATTATTACAATATATTGGTGTAGAAACCTTATAAGTGTGATTAAGCCAATGAGTATCACATAAGAAAAAAGACGAAAATGTAACACATTTTTATATTTTTATAGTGATTACCCAATTTATTTGTCCTTTGCTCTTTAAAACAAGAAGGTTGTGATAGATCGGGACCGACGTGGATGTTTAATAAAGATTCTGTAAAATTAACTAACATTATAGATATATTGATATCTAATGTGAATACAACATATTTGTCATATTTTGCAACTGTGGCTATAAACGTCTTACAGAGCTGTATAAACGGACTATAGCATAAAACAATACATAGTTTATTAGCTCTGACTGTTATATGGTATGTTTTACATGGCATGTTACTTATTATTAGTATAAATGGCCATAAAGGAAATGAAAATGGTTCCAACCTGTTTTTCCCACCTGTTTCAGCTTGTTGTATGTCTAATTGTGTGTCCACTGTCACTTTTGCCAATAATGGGCTGTTATACAAGGAAAATTATCACTTTAGCTGGTTTAATTGAAAAAAATAAATAAATAATGTTAATACCAAACAAAACACGATAAAGTGCTACTTAAAGTTTGTCAGGTCCCTAATTACACAATTTAATACAAATGTATTTGTAGCGAGTGCTTTGCTACATCACACTAGCCATTGTATATTCTAAGATGAGAGTTTATTATTACTCTGTCAAGTTTTTAAGAAATAAAATATGTTTAGACAAATCATGCCAATAGTCAGAAGAAACAGTTGGCATAACTGCATCCTCTGCTTAACACAGTATAAGTATTGTGTTTAAATATTAAATAAAAAAAAAATATATATATATATAAAATATTTAGCAACAAAAATAACTGAATTAAAAATTCCATAATATGTTGCAGAAGTATAATTCAATATTGTTTCAAAAAGTGATTCTGCTATTTTGGACGGCTTGGCATTAGCAAAGCTGCTGTAAGATGTATGATAGTTGAAGGTAATAAGGCAGTAAAGCATAATTGTTTCCTTCTGTCAGAATAGCAACACCTGTTATAAATCTCACCAGTAAGACGTTGTGTCACAACCTGTCATTGCTGCTGTCCATTCATCTTAGTTGAAAATCGTTCATATGGGGGGTTACATTTTCTGATTGCTAGAATCAGAACATTTCTGCTTTAATGCTGTGCTGCATGCGCTGGTGCCACAGTACCAAAATGGATCCAAACCTGTCCTTATTCTGATGGCTGGATGTGGGAGAGGGGATTCTAATAGTATAGTAATGACTGGCTTCAACCCTTACATATTGTCTACACTAATAGAATATTGAATGGTAGCAATATGAAAATAATGTATTTCATAGAAAGCATTAGTACAGTGTAACAAAATACAAGTAAAATGATGCATACCATTTTAACACTAGGATTTGCATAATATTAAACTTGAACCTTTTCCATGTGACATTTTTCCTCCTGTGTGCATATCAGAATACATTGTATATAGGTTTTTATTTTCAGGACATGCTTTACCTACTCCAATGTAAAACTAAAAATCCATGAGAAAACCTTTTTGCTTTGAGTGCCTTTAGATCATAAATAGCTTCGACCTCTGTAAGGTTGATACTCTTTTTATAGGGGTGGCCTTATCTCCACTTTACTACTTGATCTTTGAGGTCTAATATTTGATTGAAATTTACACAGGTATATAAATTATTATATGTCGTATCAAAGTGGGTCATTAATTTTACCCAGAAGTCATTTGGCATGAGGTTAAGAATCAGTGGCATCTCTACAACTCATTTTTTGCTTTATCAAGAACTGAATTAAAATTAATATGCGTAAACCAGGCTTTAAAATAGGACATGAAAGTTACACTAGGGCAAAACCAAGTGAATTTCAAGGGCAATAAAATAATTTTATGAATTTACTTATTCTTTGCAGGTAGAATACTTTTACGTTTTGCACACAGAGACTGACCAGCTTTTCTTTTACAGTGTTTAGACTTGTGCTAGGAAACATCATCTCTCAACCCTAATACTGTTTGCAACAGATGAAATTTGCAAACCCTGCTTTTCCAAGGTGTAACTTTCATCACTTATTTTCAACTNTGGTCCAAGGATCTTGCTTAACCCCTGTTTTGCCAAAATGTAGTCCCTTAAGAGCCAGATATTCTTGATTCATCCTGACATCATGTGATTCTCATTTTGTTTTGTCTTTTATTTGTAGTTTAAATGAGGCTATACTATACATACACATGTTGCAAAGTATTGATTTCAAATATGTGTTTATATTAGATGTGCCCACCATTTGATCATTTAAATGGTCAATTACCATAACAAATTATTACCTGGGCTAAGTACTAAAAAAATGGTGTTTGGTGCGATCTGTTCTCAAGAAGTAATTTTTGCCATCATATATTAAGCCTGCCACATATAAAAATCTGAATAATAAAAAGAATAATAAAAGAAAATGAGGTGCCAACAATTTACCTTAATTATGAAGCTGTGCTGATATGATTAATATATACTACCCAATAACAGTGTTAATCATTTTGTTACATGCCTCATTATTATGTATATATTCCTTGTGCTGACTTCATGACTGGTCTTAGATTCTTTCCATCACCCACAATTTAAAAGTTAATGACCCTTTATATTGTTTAGAAAGGGCTTTATTGACTGCTCCCTGTAGCTATGTTGTGGGTTTTTGACATCGAAGACCTGACTCACTTAATAGGACACCATTACTTTCCACTGCTGAGATACGAAAGAACGCTGAGTTATGTTTCTCTGCCACAATGCCCAAAAGCTGCATTAGTAGTCTGGACTCCTCCTGCCACCTCTGTGGTGAGGTGACTATCAAACTGTTGCTCAAATAGCAACTGTGTTTTACTCTACTTGTTAAGTAATGCTACAAGCTGTACTTCAGGTGTGAGGTTGATGACCAAGACAGACTGGACACCACGTTTACTTGTTCCAGTGGTATGGAGGGAACTGACAGACCACTGCACTGACTTCAACTTTTACTTGAAGCCCTTTTGGCGTATCCGCTTCAAGTCACATACTCAGACTTACAGTCTAACTTGAAGCTTCTGCTGCACTGTGAAACAATGCCTGGACAATGCCCCCAGACAATTTCAAACATAGAATATATGAATGAGCAACAGAGGCTGTAGAGCAAGGCGTCAACAAAACTAGTATTAACTCAATCTTGTTAACCAAGGAGAGCTTAATGTCCTTCTAAGCTCCTTGAGAAAGACACTAATGTATGTGCTTTCAGACAGGGATATAAAGTAAAGATTTTGTTGACCTTGAACGTAGATGGTAGATGGGTCCAGGCTCTAGCTGTATAAAGACTTTTGGTGTGAGTAACTGGAACCACCTTACACCAGCTGACACATTTTGGGAAAGCCCTTATTAAAATCTTTAAAAAGAGGGCTCTACCCCAAAATGCCAATTGTGCACACTTGTGTTGAAATCATGGCCTGCATTCAGGAAGCTGATGATATGGAAAACAAGATCCGTGTTCCAATGCCTTTTTGTGGGAATACGCAGTGGCGTGTGGCTTTGTCTAGGTCCATGCTGCTGGGAGTAGGCCCAAGTGTGGCTCTTTATATCTTAGTTATAATTGTTACATGAAATAAATGAACCTATGGGCCTCATGTATATAATTACATTCTTCTGTTTGAGATTTGAATTCTATGTAAAATAACTGGATAACATATCGAAGTCACTGAGCTTCATTCACTTTTAAATTCTGATTGAGATGTAAATTCCACCACCGAAATTTTCGGTTGGGATTTGGTTATTGGTTTCAGAGATCAACACCATGTTTGTATATGAAATTGTAAATTTTGGATTGATTCTCGCAGATTTCCAAAATCCGTATATATCATTCTAAACTGCAATACCACTTTATAGATATCTATAAGGTGGTATTTCAGTTTTGAATTATATATATACGGACATTAGAAATATGGCACTTTGGGATTGCACTCTGGTTTATACAACATTTTGTCCATTAGGTCTAGATATCTTTACTTCTGTCATTAATAGCATAAGGTTGGACCTAGGTCTGGTATGGCGAGGAGACTGCAGTGCAGAGATGGCATATTCCTCTGTATCTGTTTAGTTGCAGGAAATTGTCCATGTCTGGATATGTTTCATGATTTATCTATTTATATTGGCATTTGGTTTTTTGCCAGCGCCAATATAAAGTAATAGTTATATTTAGGTTCTTTTGTGTATGTGGCCGAGTCATTTGGACTGTTACTAAAAAGAAAATGGTGCATATATTTTTAAGCCATGATAATATCGTCTTTGTGACTGACATTTTCACTTCAAAATAGAAACTGATTGAATATTGAGCCGCACAAATCACAAAGATGTATTTTTTCAGATGTGCCTAAATAAATGAAAACTAGAGGATGTTTTTATGATACATTCAGATTCATACTTAGGCTATCATATTAGAGATTTTCTGCTGACATTTATTTTCTAATCCACTTATACTTTTAATGTCATCACTCCAACAAAAAATTCAAGTAGTAAAGGCATTCTGTTATATCAGCAGCGTAGCAAAACCACTTTTATTACCAAATGTATCTCTCTGTATTTCTTTCTTAATTTATTTTTACAAAGTATCTTAGATGAGCTGACTGTGGTCTTTATTAGTGAAACCTGGACAATGAAGCTTTACAGTCTCTACATGGCCTCCTCATGTACATCTCTACATGTATTTTGTTCCAGTCACACTTGCAAAATACGCAATCCATGTTTAAGGTACAGGATGGGTATTCTATTAGTTTCCCGTATGACGTTAAGCACCGTTCCCTTCAGACCCTTGATTTTGAGGTGTTCCCCTCCAGTCTGCATCCCAGTGTGCCTGATCTGCCTGTGATGTCATCTATGTACTTTCAACTATAACTAATACCCCATTCACACTGACTACCCTGGTAATTCAATATTTTACTACCAGGGTAGTTTGCTTAGGCTCTGAATTACCCTGGTCACCATCCCCATTCACACTGCTGAATTACCCTGGTCAACACCGTTCACACTGAACCAGGTTGGTTAGGTGAAACTAGAGTTTTACCCTCATCACACAGCCGTGTTTGGCTGTAAAAAGTGATGTCACACAAATAAATATGAAATACAAGGAATTAATTTAAAACTAAACTAAATTAAAACAAATAGGAATGTAAAATTTATTAAAGTAAAACCTAATACAAAAAGTAAAAATTAGTACAAAATATAATTCAATATAAAAAATTACAAAAACTATAAAAAAAATGTAATCATGTAAAAATAATACAAAAAAACATAAAAAAAACCCATACATTAAAAAATTCATATAAAAGTAATATACAGGGTACATAGAGGGACGTACAATTGGTGGGGAATACGGAGTACTAACGGGAGCTGTATCTCCCGAAGCACAACACTGATCAAGACACAGCTCCTGTTAGTACAGTGATCGCTGCAGCACTGCAGATATCGTCCACATGATGATGTCTGCAGGATTTCACCTGCTCCTGATCCTGCCCGTGTAACATTACCCGAGCAGGGTCCGTTCACACAGGACGCTACCCGGGACCAAGCAGTGTAAATCCCTGCTTTTGGCCCACGTAGTAGAGCCAGGCAGCGCTGCCCAGGTCATATTTTATAGCTCCGTTCACACAGTTAACTGAACTGCCCGGGTAACAACGCTCTGTGAACGGGATATTAGTGAGAATCTTGGGGTTTCAGTTCAGTTGTGCACTAATCAGTTATGTTCTTTTATGCCTCTTCAAGTAGCAAACACAGGATATTTAAGGGAAAGTTTCCAAATTCATGTAATGCATGTAGGGTATACTAGAGGTGTGGAAATGACGCACTATATAAAGGATATATTTGGTATATTAAGGGTCAGGTAATGGCACATAGTATAATATATATGGGTTATATTTGTGTACTTTTTATATGTTCCATCCACACCCCCATAATATAGTAGATACACTATATTAAGTACATATTGGGTATATTAGGATTCCGTGAAGGAATATGCTATAATATATATAACGGGGCTAATTTTGCTTACCNCTATGAATCAGGTTCATCATCTCTCACATGTAATACTGATTGCAACTAATTAAATTTACCTCCCCTGCAATCCCACATGGTTTTGCCCACTCTTGACTAAAGCTGGCCATACACTATAAGATAAATTGTTCCAATCGAAAGGTTTTTTCAAGACTGGGTAAAACCATGT
>JABWIB010000839.1:38167-53581 GCA_016617825.1 Platyplectrum ornatum | reverse complement strand
TTCACCAATTTGGGAAATCCTGCAGAAGCTAGCCCAAGCGAACCTTAATGTAACCCCCAGTACTAATAGGGTCAGAAAGTGTATAATATATTAACACTGGTGAAGGACAGGGGAGAGGAGAGGGGGGCAGGTTGAGGTAGATAACAAGAGGGTGGGNGGTNGGAGGCGCGTGAGAGCTTATATCCTAAGGGAGGGGGGCTAGATTGGGTATTTAACACTTCCTAAGTTGAGGGGAGGGAAGCATTTGAACAAATTATCAATAAACCTGCATATTTGCACAGTGGTNTATCGAAAATATAGAAATGGTGATATCTACACTTAGAACTAGTAGTATAAAAACATAAAAAATAAACTCAATGGAGATTTATAGTGTTTTAATATAATCAGTGGGAGAAGTAGCGGTATGGCATACCATTGTATTCACCCCCAGTTTGAGCCCAGTATTGGCAAAAATTGAGAATTGGGGAGAAACAGCAGACTACAGGTGTGCAAAGATATGGGTGAATGTTGAGGAGGGGGCAGTGGCTGGGTTCCCCTTCACAATCTTCATGCCCAATGAACCTCACTCTCTTGACATCTACTAAGCATGCTTTGCAAGTTTGGGATAGAACTATACTGAACCGATACATTGAAGACTGTTGTGCAACATTGGGGTAGGCAAAAATCATATGAGCAGCCTGGAAGAGATATTTACATTGCACTGATATACATAGTTCCACTGAGTCTATTATCAATGTATCTGACAGCAATGTGTACGGATGAAAAATGTGAACTTGACAAACACACTAGACCAGATCCATACTTTAAATTTCATTAGTTGCAAACAATATGATGAGATGATGTTTCCTAGCCCAAGTCTAATAACAGTGTGACAGTAATACCGGCCAGTGGTGTGCAAAATGCAAAAATAAAGGGCTGTATTTAAGAAGCAGCGTGAGCTCGCTTCAACTTGTCCCATCCACATCATTTACAGTATGTAAAGAGTCTTATCAGGAACATGAAGATGTCCATGACAATCCATGTCATCCTCGCGGCGGTCTTCATGTGCAGCACCTGCACATGCGCCGTGTATCCAAATTTGTCTGTTATTATTATTTTATTACTCGTTATATAGAAAAATAAGATTACAAGGCTACTTTTATTTTTACTGTGACCAACAGCAGTGTGCTATTTTTCTAAAGCGATACATGGTGCATAATACTTAGTTTTCTTTTGTCCTTTGTTTCCGGAGTTTGGACTTGAACTCTAGAGTTCGGCTGAACAGCTGTGGCTGCCATAGCAGGCTGTTCATCACTTCATGGAATGGGTCAGCTCTGGCTGGTTCAGCGAATGAATATGCGCCCTCAGCTGCCATTTGCTCGGCAGGAAGGTAGACCTTGTCTATGCATTCCATGTGTTATTGGCCTGTTTTGCTTTAGTTTTTTTTCCACAGAATAGACATACGTTTAACCTGCAATTAATGAAGCATAAAAATAGACCAATTAATGAATCTGTGCTTCAGCCTCATACACCAGTACAGATGCCTATGAAGCTCACAGCTGCACCACGGAAAATGTACCAAAACGTTTCTGCAGAGATATGACAAAGTTGGCTGAAAGACGTGTGTAATCTAATTAATTTGTCATTAATCTTCCCTGTAATGACCTCAACTGGCTAACATATATTAATCACCATCAGAATATTCAGCAACAGTGGTGCTTAGGAACAATTCTGTACAGGGGCTTGTTACATTATCAAAAGGACTTTAAAATGACTATTAGCAAGGTCAAATCAAATATTAATATATGTGTCAAGAACTGTATAATTTATTCATTTCATTTCAGGAAATTAGTTTGCCTTTACTACACATTGGATGTATTACTTATTTCCATTTTTAACTTCATTTGGATGGTAGTACCAGTGGGCACAGTAAATTCACTTATTCTTTTCTAAACAGCTGCATACCACTGTTCCAAAAATAAGAATAAGAATGAGAATGTAATACCTAGAGAAATGAAAGAACTAGAACAGTGAGAGTCAAAATTTGACTGCGTTCATGAATAATAAACTCCATTCTCCCATTTTCAGCAATTTAGATATTTAAATTAGTTTAAAAAAAGCCCTGAAATTTATGAATAATTATTGTGCATATACATATAAGTGTATGAATGCCTTCCGCCTAGCCATAATAAAACATTGGAAGCTAAAACTAAAGTTAACAACACATTATTTTGATGTTTATTCGTAAGATCAATAAAGTCATTTAGTGCCATAGTAAATTCACTAACAAATGCAGCGACTGGACATTAGTAGATTACATTGGAAAAGACACGAAAACAAAAATACGGTTCTGAGAGTCGTAACCACTAGAATGGATACCTAAACATAAGTGCACACCCGTTACTATTAGCGATGCCTGATTAGAAAGAATAGATTTGTCAATATTATAAATTTAGTTAACGTTAAAATACAGTAGCATAACAGACAGGTTATTACGTGTAATCATAGAAAAAAAACTCATTATTAAACATATTCACACAGGCGACAGAAAGCACAGTACAAATATACCATCACTGCAAATGTTCAGATATATATACATGTTCAGCTAGCTATATATATATATATATATATATATATATATATATATATATATCTATCATCCATTCCAGGGTCAATTCCCCAGCAAACTCCCCGATTAGTGAATTTAGGCCTCTATGTAACATCTGGTGCATGCATGTGCAGATGTTACAGTTTAGGTGATTTAGGTGACCTTGCGCAGACCTGTGAGGATTTGTGGGAGAGGGCAGTGAACGCCCCTCCCTCACTTATGCTTCTATACCCCTGCACAGGGGTATAACTGTAGCGGGTGCAAAGGGTGGCATATGGTACAGGTCCCAGCGCCTTAGGGGGTCCAGCACTGTTTCCTCCACAGATTGTGACTCTATAGCAGCGCTGTAGAGGAAATAATTCACTGCACTGCTACTGCTGCTAATTCAAATCATTCAGACAGCTCGGCAATAATGTCTGCACTTATAGAGAGCCGGACCAGAGGAGACGAAATGTCATCTGTCTTGGGAGGAACTGAGGAGGCGACTGGTCCTATTCTGGGCTGGTACTGCATAGGTGCTGACATTAATACAGAGTCGGCTGAATGATTTGAATCAGCAGCAGCACTGCAATACAGAGTGAAATGGTATATGATTCGAGTCAGAAAAGAACCTTCACAGTCAATCTTTATAGAAGCGCTGATGATGATGATTTACTTCTAATCATTCAGCTGGCTCTGCAGAGCCGGTCCAGAAACGGCCGCAGTCTCCCGTCCATTGCACTTCTGACGTCATCACCTCAATGTGTTTACTGAAAGAGAACATAGCCCAAGTCTAATAACAGTGTAACAGTAACGCTGATCAGTATCTGGGTGCAAAATGCAACAATAAAGTATTCTCCCTGCATGCACACACTGACATTCATTTTACCTCCCCTGCAATTCGGCAATTCAACATGGTTTTGCCCACTTGTTCATGTGTCATGAGTATTTCAGTAGTATGTACATTTTTGATCTGGTGCTCTGTGTGCGGAAGTCGGGTATCAGACAAGATGCAGGACATCAGTGACAAAATTTCACGCTTATTGAGTCTTCTTGTAACCTTTTAATTTTATTTTAATTAAGTATTTAAAGTTTACTAATGTACAGTAATATTTTTACCAAATTCTAATTTGTCTATTTTTGTCATTTTTTTTTTCTAAAGGGACATATTTAAAAAGTAAAATTTTTAGACATTTTTATAATATGATGAATACTTCATGCCATTATGTACATAAACATTTGAACAAATAATAACTCATGTAATACAGTATTGCCATGTTCAGTGTTTTGACATTAACTGTACTACTATGAATAGTATACATATACATAGACCATTGTAGCACACCGTCTGCGTACGTGCAGCATTATCCGATATCTGATTTTATAATGCAAGGTATGTGCGCAATTAGTCTTTTGTATTACTGAGGTGTCTCATCTCCTCCTACTGTGCTGCATCTGGCTAGCCGCCTGCCTGCTTTTTACCTATTGATTTATGTGCAGCTGCGCCTCTCCCCCACTGCCTGAGCTGCACACACAGTTTGATGATGTTATGAAGTGGAAGCTGAAGTAGATCACTGGCTCTAATCTCTACTGGTAACTCCAACAAAATACATTTTGTTCTGACACCTCCAGGGTTTTAGATCAGCCTTACATCAATTTGTGTAAGAGTGACAGTAGGCACAAAAGAATGTCTGCGAACACTAAATTATAGTAATGATTTTTATCTTTCTCTCTTTGTATATAAATATAGCAACTTTGTCACTGCGTCTGAATTAGGGACATTCGTTTTGCTTTTTGGTACTGATACACAATTGTTTCCAGCTACATCCTAAAGCTCTAATGAGTGGTGTGTTATTTTGTTTTGTGTAATTAGTCTTTACAGAATCTCTCTCCTTCAGTGTAGGAATTATTAGCAGTTAGCAGAATTCTCTAACCCAATTGGAAATGCAAATTATTTGGTCCATTACAGGGCCTTGAACATCTTCATGATATATTGGGCAGGTTGATTGCTATGGCCGTCCTGCCCACACACAGGTTCAAAGGTTGAAAGTTTACATCTCCAAGCACACATGTGCTTCTTTATAGGGTTAAGGAAAAAAATACAAGCTCAAACCCATTTAATCTAGCTTGTACTTGGTAGATTTTGTTATCTGTTACAATATTTATACAAGGGTTGCAGACTTTTGTTATACCAAGGTTGCTGACCAAATAATAAGCCCTATAATATATATAACACTTTTAGAAGGAACATTTAGCAGCTGTGTGGACATAATTCCCAAACAAACAAAAATTACTTTTGAAATGAAGGCAAATAATTTTTTTGTACAAAAACTTTGCCAAATTCCATGTCGACTGAAAATGACAAGCTGGACATTACTTTCAGTTAAAGGGAGTTAAAGAATGTCAGAAACCCAAGGTGGCAGATATACTCACACCAAGGTAAGGGTGTCATATGGAAGCGCTGTTTTAACAATACTATTCCCAGCAACAATAATATTAGGAGGGACCTGCAGTTAAGAAGAGGTAAAGATGAAGAGAATTCACTGCAAGGGTATAAGAATCCCCCTTCCTAACCCCTGTTAGGACCGCCGAGACACAGTTCATGGGGCGTCACTTTCATGTCAAGTAACCACATGTTAATTGCTTATGCGTTAATACAGCATCATTGAAGATCTTATATGCAGCAGACCAGCAATTTTAAGCTCATATTTGTATAAAAATTTATGTAGCTAAAATGGGACCATATCCCACTGGAACAAATGACTTAGTTCAATATTTTTCCTGGTTTCTGTGAAACTAGACAATCCCTCTAATTATTGTGGACTTACATTCTTTTTTGCCTCTAGGGGACTTGTTACGTCTGGATATGTTGATTACTCTGACCAGTCCCTTGGAGTTACTGTTGCATTCTTGTTAATAGAATCTTGTGACTTATTACCAGCACCTGTACTGTGGGTATCACTGGCGTAACTATAGAGGGTGCAGGGAGTGTAGGTGCTATGGGGCCCGGTGGCTAGGGGAAGCTAGGGGGGCCCGGGTACCATAATTCAGTGTGAAACTGAAGATTTAATATACAGAGAAGCAGACACTGCTGCTCTGTGTGTACTACGATCCTGTAAGAGACACGCTGGCTGAAGCTGGTCACTAGCCTTATTGTAACCTGTCATGGTTTCTGTGGTACATTCCAGTCAGTATTCCCATTTTGCCTTAGGGTTTGCCATTTTTTTCAAGCTATATCTTGACATGGTCTAAGGGTTTACAATCTTTCTGCTGTTATATCTTTTCAGTGTCTTAGGGGTAAACTGGGGAACTGGGTAAAATGCTTCTATTTTCCATTTTGTTATTTTGTCTTTTTCATCCTTATCTGATGATTGTTTTTGTTCTTGCATACTTTGTATCTCAAAATTCCTTTTAATCATTAGTCTGCGCACAAACTTTGTAACATCTATATACAGGTTGAAGGGATTTTTTTCTGGGATTTTTTAGAACACTTTCCTCATCTTTGCTGAAAATGTGTTTACTTAGATTGTAGATTTTTATGTTTTCTGTTGTTTTTAAATCCCTTTTGATTTTCAAATTTTTTTCACTTGTTTATATTTTATTCTACATTGTTTCTGTATCTTTTTAGTCTCTCTCTTATCTCTAGTCTTATCTGTGTGTTTTTCCGTTTTTCCTCTCCATAATCCAAACCTTGCTGTCCCTGAAAATGGCACAAATAAGCCCCATCAGATAGCGGGACTGTCAGGTAAAATCAGTACTGTCCCTCTAGAATCAGGACACTTGGGAGGTATGCCTTTCTTCCCCTCACTCCCCCCCTTCTCTTACTCACTTACTCACTCACTCGCTCACTCAGACTTTGCCTTATATTATCTCTGTCTGGTTATTTGATTCTTATTATGTACTAACTTATCTTTATTATAACAGAGTAAATACCCTTGCATATTAGTGAACGTATAAGCATACATGATATAAACATGCTTTGATCTCTGAATGAACTAAAGATATTTGAAGAATATACAGATCCTTTGACTAAAAGCAATAATTTATAATACTTTGATGCTTTCTATGATGTTTTCTATTCACTTGATACATTGATTTTCATTTATTTATGTAATTCATTTTAGGTGCTGTTAAGATTAAAATATACAAAAACATTTTTCTATCTATTTCAAACAGTTTAACAAAAAATGTCCATAATTTAAAACTAGTAAAATGTCAATTATCAATGTCCTTTTTAAGCTTGGAGTTGATTTCTGAATCTAACCTCAAACTCTCCTGTCAGGGAAAGAGTAATGAATCATGTAAGAAAAAATGACAAGCAAAATAAGTTATTATAACGTTATTGGTTTGTAAAATATACATATTTTTTTGAAGTTATATTACGCCCAAACAAGCATTGTAATTGATTGAATCATTACGATGTCCCTAGCGGACCTATTTTTTTTTTTTTGCCCCAGGCTGAGATATGCCACAAATATAGTGAATTTTGAGCACAAATGGATAAGGTATAAGGTATATATAATATACAGTTTATATACAATAATGTTTACTTTGATTTGGAGCCCGTATAATACTATAAGGTTTTGCTAATATTTTCTACAATTTAACAATGTGGTCACCAACATCAGATGATTATACAAGTGATTTTAAACCCACTGATATTGGGATATACTGTGACTGGGCTTGCACTTAAAACAACTGATAAACCAGGACATAACCTGTTGAAACCAATAGTAACTTGTTAAAAAGAAATGTCTGCATTAGTGAACATAAGTTTATAAATGCATTGAAAATTAGTTTTGTCATATAGTGGTATTTTTGTATGTATTTTTTGCATCAGTCTATATTTTTTACTATATATTTTTAAACTCTTTATTTATAAACATTGTCAATCGACCAAACAGGGTCCCTATGAGGACAAAAGCCAGTAATCTGTGCGACAATATCCAGGGAGATACCCCAATATTATTGGATAATCGGGCAGTCCAACCAAATATGAAGATACCTCCCAGAATCTCTGCATGCACACCAAAAAGCATCCAGCACAGCCGGGTAGAGAAGGTGAAACTTGGCCGGAACCATGTACCAGTGGGTGTATAGTTTGTAGGCAGTTTCCTGAATACTTGCATTGATGGAGACCTTAGCTGTATAATGACGGATAATCAACCACTCCTCCTCGTCCAGAGGCCTGCATTAGTGGCCTGGATTTCAGAAGGAGGGGCAAAATATCCACATGGAGGAACCAGCAACCCGGGGGGGACAGAGGATTATTCCAGATAGGAGAGAAGTTAGGAAGCCAGGGGAGGAAATGAAGAGGGAGGGCTGGGCTCAATGCATTTTCAATGTCCACCCAGAGTTTGAGTCCTGGGCATACATGCCGGGACAGTAAATGACTGATTTGCACTGCCTGGTAGTTTTGTTTGAAAAGGGGTAGACCCATCTTCTTTCCTTTGCAGAGTAGAACCCTGTTAAGATGAGGATGTTTTCCATCCCAGATAAAATGTCTGCAAGCAGTCTGGAGAGTCGGGAGAGTGGACGGGGGACACAAACAGGTAGGGTCTGATAGAAATACAGCAGGCATGGGAGAAAGTTCAATTTTACAACTTGAATTCTACCAGTCGAGGAAATGAATTTAGAATGCCAAGTTTGCATTTTAGTGAGGAGGGGGGCAACACTGGCCTGATATAGGCCGGATTAGTGTTTGGTAATAGCAACCCCTTGATATCGGATTGACTGTGGCCGCCATTGAAATTGGAAAGAGGACATTCAGGATTCCCTAAATATGCAGATTGAGAAGAATCTTAGCAGCCAGAGGTTCAATGCACAAGGCAAATAGAAGGGGGAGAGAGGGCAACACTGCCTGGTGCCATTGTGGCAAATTTCACAATGCCAGGTACTCCTGGGTGGCAGCGAGATGCAAATCTAGGGAACGGAAGGATATAGAGAGATTTGTAAAAGGAACATAATGTGAGGTTAATAGCTCAGGGGTCATGCATGAGGAGGATTAGTACATACCATGTGTCGAAGAGGGCAGATTTGGACAATTGACGGTTCAAAAAGCGGAACCCTGGAACCTGGAAACAGTCAGAATGGGAACTAGAGCGGTTCAGAGAGGGGGACAGAAAGGTGTTGAAGTTACCTCCCCCCAAGAAGTACCTTCCCCACCCTGTGCGTGTGAAGTGCGCCAAAGAAGGAGTGTAAGAAAGAGGAATGACCGATGTTAGGAGGCTAACATTGGCCCAGGTGAACACAGTGGCACCCAGTGTGCCAACCACTATGTTGTAGTGGCCCTCAGTGTCTGTAAATGAGGTGGTGAGTGGGGCGAAGAAGATGGTGGCCATCCTCAGCCGTGCGGATCGAGTGTGGTTCATCAACATCTACCACCAGACAAAAGGGAAATGGTCAATACCTGGTGTCATGAATTTCACAACCCCCTATTATCCCTCTGGACAGCCAAGTAAGGAGAAGTTGAACCCAGATGTGCTGGGTCTTTAATAAACTCCATAGAATAAAGAGAACACATATTTCTGCATTCTCTTTTCCTAAATAGACACTGAATTTAATTCAATGCACCTTCCTTGAATATGTGCATTTCTGTAAAAACATTGATTTATACTAGGCCATGCTGTTTTCAAAGCAC
This sequence comes from Platyplectrum ornatum, assembly GCA_016617825.1. Classification (NCBI taxonomy): domain Eukaryota; kingdom Metazoa; phylum Chordata; class Amphibia; order Anura; family Limnodynastidae; genus Platyplectrum; species Platyplectrum ornatum. Next base: position 44,375 of record JABWIB010000839.1, on the reverse strand, counting down.
GTTTGCATATTGTATTTATCTCATATCACAAAAACAAAGAGATATAGAACCATTCAGTTATGTGAATATGGTTTATATATCCTACAACATTAATAAAACTTGTATTCATTAAGCCATTTATAAAACTAAAATGCTTAAAGGAAACAATATATAGTCGATATGATTTACTAATATCCCTACTCTGCCTATTGATTTAATAATGTGGCAGTACAGTATTTATATGATTATATTATAATAATTAAGTTACAATCTGTATTTATTATTGCACACTCAAAGGCAGTCATTTCCAGTATTTCCGCATAAGTAAAATTTTAGCTTGCTTTGAATACCAGTGTCACACATAATGAAGTGACAATTTAACTGCAAGTTAGCACGGAATATTATCATTTTATTAATACAGTCAATATTGTTAATGTTGCTTCAGCGAGCATTAATGTAAGTCTCAAAATATAAAACCTCTTCCTCTGAAATTATTACTTAAACACAATAAGCTGCAGAGTAAAGCAGTTATTAGAGAAACGAAGTAGATGTTTTCTGAGCCACCTTAGAGGCTCATACAGAAAGCTAGGTTTTCTCCTAGAAGTGCACAAAGGGCAGGTTTCCATTTCTTTTATCAATACATAATACCCCCTAATCCCTATACATAAGGGTGATTTGGTTGTTGCGAAGATAATATAATATATGTGTAAAATGTGCTGCATAGGTGAAGGAAGTTAATAGAATGTTGGAAGATAATTAGATTCTTTAATTTATTATTGAATAATTTATACATCATATTAACATTATTATTAAAAAATATAAACTTCCTGTATATAATGTGTATGCTATATATTAATTGTGTAACATTGGGGGTAATAGATATGCTTTAATATAGATGCTACTTATTGGAAAATATTAATCTTTTGTTTTAGGAATATTGCTCAGAGGTTGTAAGAGGTTGTTGCTAACATGATATCACCACACAAATAGTAACATATTTCCAGATATTGAAAGCATTATTCATGTAATTAGTTACATTTTAGCAAATGATAATGACATGACTGGGTGGTAACAGACAGACTGGGATATATTTATAAAGCAGAGAGATTGCAGTGATATTGAAAAGTGAAGCTGTTGCCCATAGCAACCAATCAGATTGGAGTTTAAATTCTCCAGTGTGTAAAATGAAACCTTGAATCTGATTGAATCTGATTCTATGGGCAACATCTCCACTTTCCAATCTGACTGCATTCTCACCGCTTAGTAAATATACCCCACTGTGTGGGTAGCAAGCTTACATTCTATAGGACATTGGGTAGGACCATGGGACTGCATCCTAATGACATGGTACATATGCATAGTAAGTGTATAAGTATCCTATATGCCCTGCTCGCACATGCATATGAAGGTCTTCTATGCATCTAGTGTACCTAGTGTATGTAGGTATGTAGGAGAATCTATGCAGATCCTTGAATATGAGGCTGCTGTATGCACCTGCCACATTTTATGCAGGGTGGGTGCATTAAGGTAGGTGTATGACCAGGGAAGGTTTGTGCATGTGAGACACTATAGGATCGCATGCCACTAAGTCCATTACATATGATTACACTTACATGTATGCATTTGTTGTTAAAGCAACATCCACTCCATAGTAGTAAATAGGATATATACAAAGGTTAATATGTAGGTTAATGAATAATGGGTGAGGTAGGTTATGCTAAAGATTGGTAGCAACCCAGGAGAATTCCAGTAATATAAATAATTGGCAAGACATTGGTGGTATGTGGTATAGTGATTCACAAAATGGAAAGTGTGAGTCTAACAAGATGGCAGATCATCTTAACAATAATTTTTGTTCAGCTCTCACAAATGGAAGGCAATTTCAAGTTCTTTTACTGGGGAGCAGGTCATTCTCAAAGCTGAAAGTTAGCAACTAGGCCCAATAGGATACAGCCTAAGATACTAAACGTGCTAAAGATGTGCTGGAAAAAACATGATCTGAATTAATAAACCAGTCACTAGTGATGCGTTATTTCAGAAAACCCAAATACCCTAGTAGCCAATCTGTGAGTCTCACATCAGTAGTAGGGAAATTGATGGAAACATTGTTAAAGAAACAAATTGTACAATATCTTAAATACAGTAAGTTACAAGAGTTGTGACTTGGTCACTAGTCTACTAAAAGCCTACAAGTCCACTACAAAGTGGGTCATGTGGGTGCTGTAGATTTCAGCAAGGATATTGACACTGCCATGTCACATACTGTTAGATAAGCTGAAAATGTGTCATTGGAATCAATGGTATCTGCATGGATACAATGTGTAATATTACATGTGGTATTTAGGAGAAAATAGGCCTTTTGCTACACACACCAGAAGGGGTGATGATCGACATAGTGTGGAGAATTGGATGAGTGTGGCAACTGCGGTTTAATGCCAAATAATGCTAAACATACACTTGTGCTAATAAAACTCAAGGGCTTAAATATAGCACTACCCCTTCCCCCCAACCATCCATGCCCCTTCACTCCTTCCAGTTCACATAGGAGAGGTGGTGTCACCATTCTATAGAGGAGCAATAGGCGCCCTCCCAGGATAGTTATATATCTACATGCCGGGTTATGAGATAACCTGGGATATATATGGGCCCAGGCACTGCACTGCCTAAGATGGCATAATGGTAGCACAGGCCCTGAGTCCTCTCTATTAATCTTGCTGTCACCTTTGTAGTAAACTGTGGACTCACTGTGGTTAACTGTGGACAAATTTGGTTTGTAAAAAGCTTTAGTAGTTCTAGACACTAGGCCTTAGACAAAGTTGGATATTCATAAAATGTTGATTTTTGTTTTTTAGATTATTTTCCTTAACACAAACCATCTGCATTATTTTATTTATCCTGTTTCCAGCACTCTTTCTTTTCTCTCAGTATTAATGGTATGTCACTATTTACTATTCCTCATTCATAACACTCATACACTAATACGTCTTGCTATCCTTTTGCATGTGCCCCTCAGAAAGATACAGTCTTCCTTATGAGCCGAAGAGCCAAAATCCAGCTTGCAGACTTTGAAAGTCATGCTAGACAGCGTAAGTCGATAATAATTAAAGAACATTTTAAACATAAATCAAGAAAATCTCTTTTTTTGCACAGCAAGATTTATTGTCCTGTGGAATGGACTATCTGGGCACATTTATCGACGCTGTGATTTATAAATGGGAACATTTATATTGGAAAGTCATATTTAAGGGATGAACACTTGTATGAGTAGAGGCAGAAATCAATACATAAATGTCTCCATTCAATCTGTTATGTGTTAGCAACAGCCCACCTCTATTTACTTGTCCAATGGTGTTATGTCTAACAATGGAAATGTAGTAGCCCAATTCATGGCACGATAATTACTTTTTCTGGCTCCAAAATAAAGCAAGGGAAATGAGAATAATACTTTTGGTATATGAACTAACATTGGAAGAGAAGTTTCCAAAAATATTATAAGGCAATAAGTACAGGAGCAATTTGGTGCTATTACTTTTTTATGCTTTTTTGTTTTACTTTTTGCATTCTTCCTTTGTATGAGATTGTGATTCATTGTGATTTAGATTTTTTGCCAAGCCACAACGTTCAAATTATGAATCATGATTTAATTGTCTATAAATACATTGCACATTGCAAGATGGAATTGATGTTGTGAACCAGGAAATATCAGAGTGTGATGCCATACTGCCAACTAGGCCTAGACCAGCAGAACTGGATACCCCACGATAATTAAGTGGTGTATAACCATTGCAGGTGTTCTAATGCTTATATTATACAAGGCTCTTTCTACATTTAAGGAGCAGTGGTTGAGAGATAAAAATGATAAAAGAAATTTTGTTCATGGGACACCGCAAGAGTCAGAATGCCCTCATGTCACACCTCATGTGGCCTACTGTTTTTAACCTGTGCTGGTGAAATTGTGGTCGGTGGGTGAACTCCTGCATGTATTCTGGGACTGCCCAAGGCTCCAACCTATGTGGGGTGATGTGTTTGGCCTTGCCTCTGAGGACTCTAAGGTTGTTGTCTCCCCCGATCTCTCTGTAGCCCTCCTCCATATGTTTACAGACCACCCCCCCTTTTTGTAGTTCTAATATGTACTATTTTGTTATTATGTTGAGGTGATGTTCCTGTTTTGGTTCATACGTTCTTGTCGGCCCCCTCATCTTGGGTGGTGGTTTTGTGGTCATGTTCTCATTACTAACTTGATTATATGCTGTTGTACCCCCAATGCCCCCCCCCCCTTTTTTTCTGTATTCCCTTTTTTTCTGCAAAACTTTTCAATAAAAATCTATTGAAGTTAAAAAAAAGAATGCCCTCATGTCCAGGGCACCGTGACATCTATGCTTCACAACTGAGGAAAAAACAAACAAACACACTCATTAATAAGTTATATGTTCACCAGCTTTGTTTTTTTTTGTATTTGTTATTTAATCTTAAAAAAATCCCAAAATATCTATATTTTGAACATTTTAAGATAGTGAATCACTTACATAGTCTTACAAGTGTTACAATGCTTTCATAGAAAATTTATAAGCTCCTTTATAATTTACATTTTTATTAAAGTTATGACCAGGATACAGTTCTCTATATACTATGTTAAGACCTGGGAGAAAACTCACTGTTGCGCTGGAGGAATATGATTTACAATTCTTTAAAAACAAATTTATGAAATAATACATATTAAATTATAATGGCAAGGAACCACTTCCTTACACTTATCACAGCTCTTGCATTCAATAACCAATGTGACAGGGGCCACTGTCAAAAGGGTGAATGGCAGCTCAGGTGGCTAGAACTGCTGTTACCGAGCATTTTACACGTGAGATGTATGAAACCCATGCATTCTGCAAACATTCCCCAGAGCTAGGAAATAGGAAGAAAATAAGCGAAGAGAGATTGCCACCAAAGTGTTTTATTTAAAGAGGTATATTCCATGTGCTTCTGTGTGACACTTAAAGTGCCATGTTGTCATGGACTTGCTGTGTCTCTTACAGTCTTTCTTGTTCATTTCAAGCCACAATCCAGCTCACAGACGTAAAGTCATTCAAGAAGTCAATAATAATTAAACCAAATTTTAAGAATAAATCAAGCAAACCACTTTATTTTTTTGAACAGCACGATTTATTCTCCTGCAGAATGGTCTATCTAGGCACATTTATTGATGGCATGATTTATACATAGGAACATTTTTTTATTGGACAGTCATATATAAGAGATGAATACTTGTATGGATACAGGCAGAAATCAATAGGTAAACATCTCCAATCTATTATGTGTTAGAATCTGCCCACTTTTATTTACTTGTCCAATGGTGTTAGGTTTAACAATGCAATGTCGTGGTCCATTTTATTGCAAAATAATTAATATTTTTGGCTTCAAAACAAAACAAGGGAGGAGATGGATAACACTGCAACTCTGTCCGCAGCTTGGAGTAACCCAGGGAAAAAATATTACAAAAATATATTTAGGTATCCTTCGCCATTCAAGTGGAACTTTCAGAGCAGAATGAATCACCGTGAGATTGGGCCCTGAAGAGCTGCTTCAGATATCTGCAAGTTAGTACTTTCAATAAATATCAAGGTTATGAGCACAAGGCAGGAAAGATGAACAATTCTTATAGATTTGCACCTGTTGTTCAGTATAGCTGTGAAAGTGTCAGCAATTATCAGTATTTAGTCTGTCTGTATTTGTCTGTTTAATTACTTTACAAGAAAAGATTACATTAATTTATGGAAAGGCGCATGCACGTGACAAATTTCAAGGAAAAACAAAGAACAAAGAAATTTGTCATCAAGTTTAGGTAACAGTAGGGAAATATTCTACAATAATTAATATTAAAATAATAATACAAAAAACTAAATATTGCATTATAAATCAGTTGGTTAATGTTGCAACTGTAGCCATCTATCTATTATGTCAGTCCTTAAAAAACTTAATAATAAAGAAAAGATGTCCAATTGCCATAGATTCTTTCCTACACTAATAAAAGGTAGAAGATTCTACCATTTGCCTCACTGTCTATACCACACTGAGTATAGAGAATACCCTTGATGGGTGTAAAAAATTATTTAATCCCCTCTCTGTTCTCTGAAAAATCTGACATCCTGGTTACACATAATGCAACATGATTAGGGACTCACCTACTGGAGGTGCCTTGACGCTTGGCAGGTGAGCTTAACCCAATATAGCTATA
>JABWIB010000839.1:10567-21561 GCA_016617825.1 Platyplectrum ornatum | reverse complement strand
AGCCCAAATCCAGTTCAAACTCCAGTTACAACTCTACAAGCTGCTTAGGAATGCGCTGCTTTGGAATCGAGGCTTTGGAAGCAGGTAAAAACCTTAGCAGGTTTAATAAAGCTACCCTTTAAATACCAGCATCAACCCTTAATTAATTACCCAAAACACACCTGCCTAATTAGCAGGGAAAGAAAAAAAAAACACCACTTTAACCCAACCACAGAAACTGAATAAAAACAAAATACTACTCCACATGTGGTATACTTCTGCAATGAAGTGGAAATCCTTTTCTGAATGTTAGGCATCCTTCCCAACTGATCAGTCCAGGACATCCTCTCCCCATTTATACTCACCTCTCCCCCGGCGGCTGGATGTCCTGCACTATGGCTCCGGTGAGTATGTATATCATTTCTTTTCTTAATGCCTCCATACCTTTTATCAGCTTTGTTGTCCTTTCCTTTTCTGAACCTGCTCTAAAATGAATTTTTCATGGAATTGTGCCCAGAACTATATTACTGTAGTAATAATTATGTCTACAGTACTAGCAGACTGGATACAGGCTTCTGTAGGGCAGTCCTGTATTTTACGACCATGCATGCATATATGCCATTCTTTAAGTACTGGTTTAAATTGCCTGGTTTTAGATACATTTGCAGTATTTTCTACATGGGGGCATGACTCTTTTGTTCTCAAGTGGGGGAATGGGAGAAGTATGTAAGATGTACCTTGAGAGCACATCAATGATCGCTAGTAATCATTCTGAGATTCATAGATAGTTGTGACATTGTGGAAGGAGATATACATACCCACACTCTTGATTACCATCTGCCACAATTTGTAAATGCCCAACTTGTTCCCTGAATTGGCATCCCAATGCAGGAACAGATGGAAAGTTACAGAAGCTTCATGAGCAATCATTGGCCACTGGGCATCATAAAACATGTCATGGCTAATAGTAGGGTCATGAGTGTCCATGGTCTGACCCTTTCCTTGTCACTGTGGGTGGTAGATTGAAGTTTTTCTGTTATAATCAGTACATTTATCAGTAACCTTTCTATTACACCATAAATGAAGAGCGTTTGCTTTGTCATTTAAGAGCTCTTAACCCACAAATGTGTGACAGCATTTAGCTATCTAGCATGAATAAAATAGAAATAAAGGTATACTATATATTGCATACAATTTAAAAGAGTTATCTATACCGGGCAGTGATGGAAACAGAAGAGAAAATAAGGGTTGGCAGGCAATTATCTCCAGTCTGTTGGCTCACAGCAGTGATATGCTGTATCTTAGTGTGCTTCTGCAAGGAAGACATTCCCAGACTTGTGTTGTCAGAGCTGAGGATTAGGCAGCAAAAAGTTCCTTGCAGAAGAGAAACATACAGTAGCAGTAGTACTGAGATAAAGGCCATCTGAAATACTTGTGGCACACCTGATTGCCATATATGGCATGCACAAATTGGGGCAAACACTATTTTGATTCATTTAAATAAACCCACTTAGCGCAAGTAAGTAGAGGGGAGGGAAAGGTCTGGTCCAGGGGAAGGATGGACACGAATGTTCTGTATAGCAGGGGATCCGCTCACGCACATCTGGGGGACTGGACGAGATTCACCATCCAGTCTAATGGCACTAACAACATAAACATTTTTGCATTGTGTCAATAAAGAATAAAACAAAAAAAATCTAATTCAGCCTCTGGTTTTGACCAGGTCCAAATATTAACATGTGTCAAATGTTAATAGAAATGAAGAGGACTTCCTATGCAGGCACAGGCCGTACTCATGTATCATAAATGTGCTAAACAAAAAAAACAAACCTGTGCTTAAATCTGTCTGTGTAGAAAAATGCAATGCATTTAACCAGAAAGATTAACGGTAGTGGATATTTCAAACGTTAAATTGGTACAAGCATTCACTCTTTGAAACTTTTCTTGGGTTTATCTGGCTTTGTTTCATTTGAATCAGAAAATGTTTCTTTATCTTTTTTCTAAAAGATAGGATCAGGAACTGTAGGGCATTACAGGCCACACAATACATATTAGTTCCAAATGGATTTTATTTAGTTCAGGTGTCTGTAGTTCTTCCTTACATCTTGCCTTAAAAAACACTGTTATTTCAATTCCAGCCATCAAAATAGTGTTTTCTTCAGAGAAATAAGTGAGTATTCACTATACATTTAAACAGGCCAGGCACATAACTCCCAAGTGTTCCAATTCCAGTGGGACAGTCCTGTTTTTAGGTAACTGTCTCGCTGTTCTTCCTGCCTTAACATTGTCCTGATTAGGGGATAAAACAGGGTTATTTTAAAAAAAAGGAACACAAAGGGGAATGGTTCAGACGGGGTTGGGTGGCTTGGGGTGGAGTTTGGGTTGGACTATGAGGGGCTGGGACTTATTTGTCCCATTTTTAGGGACAGCAGTATTGGGAGGTATGTAGGCCTGATTCAGATTGCAGTAAAACAGTCCACATTAATCCGCAATGACCCCGTCCCCACCTGGATTTACCCTAAAGTAAAGCAAACCGGGATGAAAACCCCTCACCTCAAGGAAAATAATCTTATTACAAATTTACTTTAAATTTTACTACTCACACAAATTTTTATAAAAGGATTTATTACTAGTATTAACCCCGTCACGAACTTGGAACAGTTGGATCAAATGTTCAATCACATACATGGGGAAAATACTTTACAAATTGGTTGTTCACAACATACATTACAAATTTCGAATTATTTCTGTGATCAAACTAAATTAAACAAAACATTTGACTTTTAGTTCTTTTTAGTCTTGGGCCTAAGTAGATAACTGAACTGTACATGATGAGTGCATCACAACCTCTCTCCACGTGTTCCCCTTAGGTCATAGGGAGGTGGAGCTCTCATAGTCAGGAGATTGGCAGTCATATCACAGTCAAAAGGCCTTACTTCAGGGACTTGCCTCACTAGTGCGTCCGGCAACTCGCTTCCATCATTGTCCTCACACTAGGCCTGAAGGGGCGACAATTGGTCCATTCGTTCCGCCCAGGAACTCAACCCCGGCCTCTCCACAGTCACTGCCTTAGGTGTCCTCTTCTTTTTCATAATCTCCACATTTCACTCGATGACAGCCATTCCTTAACTATGCCAATGCTCATCCAAGGTTGTACCACTCACTCCAATGGTTTTTCTCTCTGACAGTTACTTATATAACTTTCCTCTGAGCACTAACAGACAATTATGAAACTAACAGATCAGGGGTCATACAAGCATTAATTAGTAAACAACCTGGCCACACACCTCTCCATGAGCCAGCCATAGTCTAAACATTATTAACCCTCTATTAGCACATTGCTGGGGTATCACATAATCCCAGTTCATTATGGGCCCACTATAGTGCCAAAACAAAAAAGACTTCCTTCCACAGGTAATCACCTGGCTGGACCGAGTAATAAAATAAGCAGGTACATATGTGTTCTTCAAGCAAACCAGATTTGTGGTGGCTGAATCCATGAGCTATATATATTTTCCATGAGGCTATAAAAACAGATCAACCTATTTGCCAGTTGTAAAAAGTAGGTCATTTCATAACTTATTTTTAATTAAAAAAGAAAATATGAGAAAGACAAACTGTGCACTATCAAATCCGTAGCATACACTTAAACAGAGTGAACCTTAACATTTAACCTGCTTCCTGTCTCCACTGAATACCACTGATACCAAACCAACAATTTCAATTAAAAAGAAGAGGTGTATGGGACGTGAAAGTTATTCAAATAAAAGACTTCTAATGACTTCCCTTGCCATTTACCGGCCAAGGCTCATTCCGTCACAATTTGCAACATTGACTAACAGGCACTTTTACAGCAACATAGTAACAATCACTGATTTTACTTTTCCTATATAATTAGCAATCAAGCATTAGCATAAGTTTTAACCTGCAAGTGCAACCAGCTATAAAAATCAGTTGGAAACATTAAATAGAGACATATGATTGACACGTAGAAACATAGTGGGGATTTTTATGTTTGGCTAATGGTAAACACAGCTCAGAAGACTGGATGTTATAGAAGTGCTGTGGGAAAATAATAGTACAGGAAACGCCTGTAGAAAATATGTGTGATCTATTCCCCCTTCACCTCTTGTATTCTCTTCACGCTTTTCCATTGTTTTTCTTTCATAGGAACAAACCTGACAGAAATACAGAAATCCTGTCGGGATGAATGAGAAACACACCGCAGGTGACACTTACATTTTAAGTATATGGTTGTGAATTATTATTGTACTCAATTTTGTACCAGTTGGAACTTATTAATTCAAACAAATAAAAATAAACTATTTGAACTATTCCTTTTTACATTACCCATCACTAGTCTGGATATTAAAGAAGGGACATTAACAGATAAGCGTAATGATTTGAAGAAAATACTGAACTTTACAAGTAAGACCCTTTTAATGTTTTGGGAATGCTCTTTGGTGCTTTTGGTTCAGGGTTTGGAGGTACGTGATGGGTGGGCTGGTCATTTTGCTTCCTTTCACAGCGACCCTGGGAAATCAGCCCAGCAAAGAGTATGGAAAGGGAAAAAGTTCTCTAACTCGCACTTAGCGCAGCAGGCTGGAAAATCATTCTTCCGGTTTGAAACCTGAATCTGGTATACCCCCATCTCATAGTTTCCTGGAAACCTTGCTCTACACTTTCCATATAGACTGACCTGACGCAACACTCAATAAAAAAGGCCAGATGGTATAATTATTAGCGACCTATGAGAGCCATACTAATACAACCTCAATTAATCTCAGGACTCTAATTGATGCACACTTTCAGTTGCCACTTGGTATTTANTGAAAACTCATGACCTGGATGCCTCAACTGAACCATAGTCCTGCCTGCTACATTGAATAAGTTATTGGCATGGCCATTGCCCTCCCCTTTTCCTTCTCTCTCCTTCTTGAAACAACATTCAATGGGATAATTTCAAATGGAATAGATTATGTTACTTGTACTATAGGTAACACTTTTGTCACCTTCTTTTGGGACATTGGTTTCAGTGCATTACACATGATCTCAGCATTACCAAATACCGGTAATAGTACTCTGCTTATCATGAATTATTACTTCTTTATTGTCTTTATTTATATCAGCATTTCTAACTTGTGAATTGTCATGTTGGGGATGTGCAAGGTTAAATATTATGGACTGGATTCAGACTACCACAAAATTCACACATATGCTAGTGCGCATACAAACGGATTAAATTCACTAAACTGCGGGATTGGGAAAATGGGAATTTTGTCCATAATAACAAATCAGATTCAAGCTTTTACTACCATTTTACATACTGAAGTATGTGAGCTTGAATCTGATTGGTTGCTATGGCCAACATTCCCACAGTCCCGCAGTTCAGTAAATTGAGGCCCCAGTGTTTCATGAAGTGAGCATTTTTTCAGTTGCTGAGATGTCCACTTTTAAACTGAAATGAATACCAACATTGGTAAATATTGTGAGCTGGGTTTGAAAATACATTTTCCAAATATAAGAGAGTGGTAAGCTCACTGGTAAGCAGTGCTGTCCGCATTTACTGACAGACATTTTGAGTAATGTACTTGGTATTCATTGCTGGAATGTAATTCTTTATAATTGAATAAATAAATAGCCTCTGGGGAAGAAGGAAAGAAGCAGAATCTCTAGCGCCATCTATTGGTAAAGGCTCTCCTCTAGTCACATCCGACCCACAAAGGAGCCTTTGCAACATGACGGGATAAATGCCTAGCCAGAAACTCCTCCTTAAGGAAGAGTTGCCCATCTACAGACAGCTGTTTCGGGGTGATTGCCCCTCATCAGTGTAGAGTAGGGATCTGGGTGGCTAGTGAGAGACCTACTGTGTCAGTGAACGGGGGTAAGCATTCTCCTTAAGGAGAGTCACCATGAAGGTGTGTGGAGTCTTACAGGTCATCATGCTCCACTAAAATTTAAATAAATAAATAGCCTCTGGGGAAGAAAAAAGAAGCAGAATCCGTAGCGCCATCTATTGGTATAGGCGCTCCTCTAGTCACATCTGACCCACAAAGGCATGGTGAAAAGTTCATAATACTAAAACACAAAAAATAGACAAAAGAAAGTTCAGGACTCTATATGAAAGTATGCAGCAGCGCTTTATTGATGGTAACCCTTTTTCATACAGGGCTAGACTGAAGCGCCTCTTTAATCAGGTTATCAACAGTACACAGAGGACATAGAAGAAACGTTCAATAAAACTGTTGTTTGAATTTGACTGTGAAGTGTTCCTGAGACCTCTAGCATAGCCGCTATGTCTTTCAAGGGCAGTGGATGAGAGTTGATCATGAGAAGCTCAGCTGGTGTTTTCACTTTTTTTATTTTTTTCACCGGACAAACTAAACAGCATATTTGATTGAATAGCGGGTTATTTCTTTGTGATTCAGCAGGACTAAACATTTGATTATTTACTCCAGCTATAGATTGACCACAACTCCCAGTAGTTAGTTTGCTGTGAATACTTGGATTTTTGTTCACAATTCTAAGGCTAATTTCCAGTAATAGCATTTAATACATATATGGTCCACTAGGTCTGAGGAAGATGATTTACTGTGGCATTAAATACAAATACAATTAGCACCCAGATATGAGCATATAACTAATTATATGTAATATTTCAAGTGGGTGTAATATGCTGCAGATCAGTTGAATTACAGGCAGCATGGGGACAGTGCATAGTGGCAGCCTCCAGTATGCTCTGCCACCACTCCCCAATCCCACACTGCTAGTGAACACTGTCCAGTGAGCACTGTCCACCTTGGGGACAGAGCATAGTGGCAGCATCCAGTATGCTCTGAACCCCTAGTGCTAGGGTTAATGTTAGGGCTAGAGTTAGAGTTAGAGTTAGAGTTAGGGTTAGGTTAACAGCTAAGGTTAGGGCTCACATCAGGGGAAAGAGTGGTGTGCCTTCAGGGGGACAGATAATGATATTGTTCATGTATAGCTAAGCATATACCCTTTTAGAGTGGTTCTATATTTATAAACAGAGGGAAATGACATTATATTTATTAGCGTATATATATATATATATATATATATATATATATATATATATATATATATATATATTGCCAGGCCTGTACTTAGTAGTATACGACAATTTAGGAAATATGTCATAGTTGAATGAATAGGTATATATGGTATACAATCCGGAACTTTACATGGAAGCAGTTTGTATGTTTTTCTTCTCTGGTAAGACATTTAGAGAAACTACAGGTTGGTCTTCTTTTCCTCAACTGACAAACTGTTGTGTCTTTGTATCATCAAAAGGCATAGGGGCTGAAGCTCAGACACAATAAAGAAGTCAGGAGGGAGGTTTGTTGTTTGCTTTTTCTTTTGAAGTGCAAATTTCTCACATTACTTAATGCAAGCCGAGATATTTCCATTCTATTAACCCTTCCCTTATGTGCCGGCTGCAGCAAGTGCAGAATGTGCCAGCTCTATCCGAGCTCTGTCCTCCGTATAATATGAGATTTTCAGTGAGTGAACTACTCACAGTGGGATTGACAATTCTGAAGACATCATTTTGTGTTATTAGCAGGAAGAGTAATGATGTGTATCACCATGTCTCCTACTGTTATAGCTTGTAGCTGTACCATTAAAATGTACAAGACAAAACCTCAAATCTGTCTGCTGACTATACTGGATGTGGGTGTCCAAAGAGAGATAATATGTACACACTTCACATAATTTGAGATTACTAGGGTTGCTTCTCTGCTGCAATACGTGTCCTGCTATAATTATTAGAGAATAAATATATTTTTTAATATTTTAAATATATTACATTATGATTGCATTTTTGTATACTGCACCAAAGACCTCAGCAGACATATCAGACGTACAATGTCACAGTGTCAGAAGTGACTGCAGTCTTGTCAATCACCCTGACCTTTAGGATATTGGACGAGTGTTTTTCAATAGACAGTCCAATGTAAAGACATCTATGTCTAACTAATTAATCTCAGACGAGAGCCTGCCATTACTTGTACTTTACAGTCCCCACTGCATAAACCACTTCAGTGTCACACAGAAAACTAATGTTCCCAGTGGGACTGCTCCTTTATATGTTTAAATAAACAACTCATATTAAACATGCCAACATTTGGAGAAAAAAAGCAGGCGTGTTTAATAAATATGTCATCATGTAACTAACAGAGTATCCCCACAATAATATTAAACTAGAGGAGACAGACTTCGCCATCCCCCCCATTCTTCAGACAGCGTGAACTGTAAGAGGACTATTGTGACTTTTTGGACCATGACGGAGTGAGCTGATAAAAATGTCTACGCTCTAAATCACGCCTTTATTTTTTTAAACTCAGAGTTGTATTTTTTTTTTTTTTTAAACATAAACAGTAAAGATACAGAGCACTGAAACATGAACTGTATATTCGGTGTAATTCCAGTGTACTTTCGTAATTGTAGGAGGCTGTGTCAATAATGTAACTTGTTGACAGACAGTATTTTGTGTTTTCATTACTGGGAGGGGGCCGGGGAGAAGCAGAATTCAGTTGCTATAAAAACTTGCAGCGCAGGATAATGAGAACTTTGTTACATTCAAATAAATACACCACATAGATGTAAATATTTTAGAGTTTATGTTTACATTTAAAAGCACTTTCAGTAGTAAACCAATTATTTCTAGTTAAATGGAAATAGCTACAGATTATTTGATTCAGGGCACAGAGGCGGATTAGGCAAATAGACAAGGATGCAGTTGGTAAATGTGATCAGAATATAAAACACTGGTTTTGTCTGGATTTCCTGTTGGAGCCTCTTGTGCTGATTTTTTTTTTATCTCATTTCAATGCTGAAAACAGGTGCATACCATCATTATCAACAGCGTTAAACAATACCATAATGAAATGATTAAATATAGAAATATACATTGGGGTCTAAACTTTTTATAAGCATTAAAATATCTGCAATAAATATTACTTCACAATATACTACATACTGCAATAACATAAAATAGTCATGTCTGAAATAAAATACATAATGGCCTAGAGTTATTAAACTATGGGAAAGGAGAAGTTGCCCATAGCAACCAATCTCTAGCTCTTACTTTCCTATTACAGAAAAGAGAATATTAGCTAGAATATAATTGGTTGCTATGGGCAACATCTCCAGTATTCCTTCCACAAGCACGAATAGCATATACAGACTGTTGTTGCCTCCTAACAGGTCCAGCATACAAAAGCTTGTGGCTTGTGTATACACCACTACAGGTTCATTTCACTGTTAAATTATAATGATAGGGGACCCAGCACTCAACGAAAGCAGTTCGATAACATACCTCCTTTTACCGGTACAGTAAAAGGTACACATGCTTTGGGGGACTGTCCCGCTGTCCCTTCCGATTCAGTCCATCCAGTCTACTGTTATGGTTTCCCACCATATACAAACAAGAGGTTTTGTTTTCAAAATGGTACTAACCATCTTTAACATGTATATTTATTACATTCATATATTTAACAAATGCAGAACACATTTCTCATTACTTCGGGTAAGGTTTATGTCATTCTGCCGATGTGTAGTTTAGAGTTTGCTCTGTACTACAATAAAAAGAAAAAATACATTCATTTGACTTCAGCAAAGCGTGATTACTGAAAGTCAATAGAGCAATATGGCATTATAGTTCCATTTCTCTGGCCTTCAAGTAAAAGATTGATAGTTTTCTCAGTATTTCTGAACATCACATGTTTATCACTGCTGGACAACATTGTATTGATCATCAATTGAGCTCCAGAGAAACATTCTATTGGCTTGTGGAAATGACACTTGAACAAGAACTTGAATTACTACAAAAAGTAACCTGAAAGAATAAATGACATAGCACAACCCCAGTCTGCTAATGATATTTCTAATATCTTTGAGCACATGATGTGTCAGGAGGATAATGTCCTTATTACAGGAGTTGAAAAGCTACGGTACATTGCTATTGGTCAGAAATGGCCTGTTATTTGGAGTTGATTGCTATTGTTATTTTTCTTTTGTTAATAACTTTCACTAAATCAAACCATGGCCAGCAGCGTCAATCTATCTAAAGAGCATAAAAATATAACAATAACTCCTGGGTCAAGTTGCCACTTAAACCACCACAGTCTATGCATAATTAAATGCGGCACTGGTACAGTTAGAAACACAGGACGGCACTGAGTGAAGGTCACATGAAGGTCATATTGGTACAGTATGTATACAAATCACTTTTCATTTACAGCATATTTTTCTGCAGCTAAGAAAATAGCTTTTCACGACAGCAGTTGTGTTTAGAGTTGCAAGCAACCTCTATACTATTGACAGAAATGAAATCCATTCACCACTCATCGTAACTCTGTCCTGTGTTACTGCTCTGTCCTACATCTATACACTGTTCCTTCACTCTGTGTTCTTGTCTTCACTTCCGCCATGTGTCCTGCTCATTACTTCCTCCATTCTGTGTGTCCTGTTCTTCACATCTTCACACCCTACTCCTACACAAGCTTGGGCCGGGACAAACAGGTAAATATATAAAGTGATCAGAGAAATAAAAGTCTCTGCAGTTCTTGTGCTATTGTCTCATGTGCCACAATAGTCTTCAGCCACCATCCGCCATGCTCTCATGGCACACACGTCCAGATTAACAATGCGGCTAATGGGATTATAGCCTCAGGTATCCATTGTCAAAAAGGCTCATAGTGCTGCAGCTAATCATATCAGTGTGATGAAGAAGGGTACAGTGTGATTTAGTGGCCCACCACACACAATAGTGGTTTCACCTACACACCAATGGCCACTCCAATGTGTCTTTCATCATTTTCTGCCCCAGGCCCATATGGCTCTTAATCCGGCTCTGGTGGCACACGTTTCACAGTCCCTGGCACTTATCCCTATTCCCTGCTCACTAACTCTAACAGGCATCAGCACACTGCATCTGGTCCCAGCCTGTGTTACAATAATACATATATATATATATATATATATATATATATATA
>JABWIB010000838.1:42455-53150 GCA_016617825.1 Platyplectrum ornatum | reverse complement strand
TCAGTTGGATACGTTAAAGCATTAAAAAGTTATTACCACATAAAGTGACACATGTCAGATGTGTAAAATAGGGCTTGGTCATTAGGGACCAAATAGGCTGCATCACAAAGGGGTTAAACAACCACAGAATTCTTTGAGCGGAATAATTAAAATCCTAGTGCTGAAAAGGGGTTTCTGTGCACCCCTGGAGAAAAGGTGCAATGCAAGCTTTACCCCTACATCCAGACAAGACATGTCAGTGTTATTCACAGCAGAGATGAGAGAAGCAAAAGGAAGGCTGCAGGGTAAGTAAAGTATGTTTAAGCTCATTAAAGGGAATAGATTGGTGGTAGAACAGCTGAAAACACATCTTTAATAATTGACTATAGGGTGCGGGAGGGAGGGAGGTGTGGTACCGGGGCCCATAATTCCCCTTTCCGGTTCTGCTTGTATGGGACAAGTGCTGATAGAAACTATTAATCATCATCATTATGTCTAAAGTGTTCATAAAAAGCTGGTACGATAAACAATTATCCCAAATATTTGATCTATTGCACAGTGGAAATTTACAATAGCTTTTTTATTTCTTGCGAATTTGCAGCTTAAATTGATATAGATTTTGTGACATTAGTTCTGTATTTTTTTTATTTAATGGATTTAAATTTACAAAATTGTAGTGGTACGTGTAGTAACATAATACCGGATATGTTTTTATGTTGTTGTGTCGTTTTTGCAGCAATTTCCTTTTTACATTATTCTCAGAAGGATATTGTTTTTGCTTTTGTGGTTTTCTAAATACATTGAACAATATGTATGCTTCCAACACTGCTGTACATACACTGATAATAATAAATGCAGCGGCCTGTATTCACACAGCTGGCCATAATAACACATTCTCTGACTGTGCATGTCGAAATCTTTTTATTGCTAGCTGGAAAGTCACAAAGAAAACATATACTACAAAAACAATAACATTCTGTTTCCGTGCAAAATGTAAATGTATTAAAAAGAAAACGGATGAGAGCTTTATTATGATTGTAATTGTAACTCAGTCTACCTCCAATCTGACTGGCCCGACTGGCCAGTGGACCCAACATTGGATAAGTGTGTATGCTTTATCTATAAGAACTTCATAAAAGTGATACAAGCAAATGTACAGTGCGGCCGAGAGCAAGACATCAACTATACACAAAACTTCTATTTCCTTTTATCTTTTATCTTAAAATATCATATATATGTGTGTGAGTGACAGGCGGTCTAGGAAAGACTGGAGGATAATGTAGATATTATCCAACAGTAATTAACCTGTACAGGACAGGTTTTTCATGCCATCTTGTCCACCCCCCCCCGCTCCGAAGCCCCTGTAGTTTCTCTATTTCCAGAAGATCTGGTAGGTTGTCACCACTCGCTTAATGCAACTGGTGGGAGCCCATCACCAGCATACACCACAATAGCAGCCACTGCCAGAAAGAAGGATGTCTATTACAGACTGAAGGCCTGGCATGAAGTGGCTTCTTTGTATGTAAATTGAGATACCGTCTGGAAACCCACTATTAGAACTTGAATTAGCAATATTCACGCAAGTGACCTGCATACGTCTGGATGTGGTCTTTTGAGCTTTACAAAATGTATTTTAACTATAATTCAAATTTTACATAAAGTAAATGATATTATTTATGAGGAAAGAATAAATAAATGACTGTCGCCTGTAGACTTTACTCATTAGAACCGTAATCCTGCTTGTAATAATGCATTAGTAAAGATCACAATGCATGCCTTCATTATCACTTTCCACCTAAAGCAAACAGAAGACCTAGATTACCTAGATTTAAATGACAAAGGTGCTACATGCACATATCATACCGACTGTTGACAGGGATTGAAAAGCAGGTGTTAAAGGTTAAAGACGGTGTCATGTAAGGTGACAACATGGTAATATGCAATTAATAATGTGGAATAAAAATGTGCCTGATGCAAAACTATCGCAAGCGAATAATTCCACGATCTAACGTCATACAGCACTTTGATACGGTAATGGTTAATTACAGCAATTATAAACGAGCACATTGCTCCTATTAATGACATTATTTCGGAACGACTAATTGAAGCAAAGTATGTAAGAAATCTGTACAATCATACTAAGAACAATGTTTTAGTCCACTCAGCGATTTCCGTTCCCCCTATCTGCATCTTTGCCTCCTTCTGCTTTTGAACTAATGATGAATATGAATCATGGCTTAACACATGGGGCTGGATTTACTAAGCTGCGGGAATGGAAAAGTGGAGATGTTGCCCATAGCAACCAATGAGATTCTAACTCTTAAGCTGGCCATACACGGGAACGACTTCGCCAGCGACAAACGGGGTGATTTTCCCTAGGGAAAATCCCCCTGTTTGCAGGCCATCCAGGGAACGATGTCGTTACCCATGATGGCCTATAGGGGGGAAAAAAAAAATACCTAAAAAAAAAGAAATAAATTAAAATAAAATAAACTCACCCGTCTGAAGTCTTCGCTGGGCACCTGCACGTAGAGGACTCTGTATACACGTGACGCCATCACGCATATACAGCGTCCTCTCCGTGCAGGTCACGATATTCTGAACGAAATTCGGCCCGTGTATGGCCACCTTTAGTTTCCTTTTACATACTAAAGAATCTGATCTAGACTATGCTGGGATTTATACCCAGGTGTAAATTTCCTGGATCTAGTCCTATGTTTGTAATTGATGAGTGCAGTTCTTTTAGATCACTGAACTGCAGTAAAAACCATTGCTCCCTTACGTGTATCGACAGAAGCGGTACTATGTATATGTGGCAGATATATCTAAATATCTCTATTTAGGTAAACTGGAACTTGTCCTTATTCCGTAGTGTAAACCCTACAAAATAGCGTCTGATCCACATCTACAAGTCACACTTTTGATTTACTGCTCTATAGTAAATATAAAGTTTTCTAATTTAATTTTCCTATTTAAAATGAATTCATTTTTATAATCATATTTTACAGAAGAAGACCAATTTAGAGTAATGCATAATAGTACTAATAATAATAAAAACCAATACAATGCAGTTGTTATTTTTCTACAAAAGGCCAAACTTATTAGTGTGTTTATCCCGTGATTTATGTTGAATAAATATAAGTAGGACAGGAAAACTAGGTCATTAATTATTAAAACCAAACTTAATTTAAGGAACAATATAAAGATTTTATGTGGTTTTTAAAATTCATTTAAAGTGTTTATATTATTTTATTGTTTTTTTACTATGAAAACAGAATTCTTTCCTTTTGGTTATTAGAAAGACACAGCATCGCCGTCCTGCGTGTTTAATGTGCAAAGAGAATTGTCAAAACACTTCATATTGCCACAAAAGCAATAGGAATGGCGACACTTGTTTTACATATACATTTAATAAATTCAAAACACATGAAAACTAGGTACAGATGACCCCAGGCCTATATTTACTAAACTGTATGAATGGAAAAGTGGAGATGTTGCACATAGGAACCAGTCAGATTTTAGGTCTCAGTTACATTTTACATACTGGAGAATGTCAGCCACATGTGGACTACCTAAACTATAGAAGAAGAACTATAGAAAATAAATATAAAGTAAGATTAGCAGACCAGTAAATCTAACGTTGTACCATCACACTAACAAAATTACATTAACATTAAAAAAAAGTTAATGAGTGCAAAATGTTTAGTAGATAACGTGGTTAGATAGTAAATTAAATGCAAACATATATTGAGTAAAATAAAACTACAATTTAATACCACTACTGAGTAACATTTAACCAGAACAACAGTGACCCCTCCAATAATGAGATTTATATAAACAGTATGCCACTATGAAGATAGCATCATTGTAACTATCATCCCATACAGAGACCATCCTAGCGATTGCCACCCAATACAGAGAACATCCTAGTGATTGCCACCCAATACAGAGATCATCCTAGCGATTACCACCCAATACAGAGATCATCCTAGTGACCACCACCCAATACAGAGATCATCCTAGTGATTGCCCCCCAATACAGAGATCATCCTAGTGACCACCACCCAATACAGAGATCATCCTAGTGACCATCACCCAATACAGAGAACATCCTAGTGACCACCACCCAATACAGAGAGCATCCTAGTGACCACCACCCAATACAG
The DNA here is from genome assembly GCA_016617825.1 of Platyplectrum ornatum. Lineage (NCBI taxonomy): Eukaryota > Metazoa > Chordata > Amphibia > Anura > Limnodynastidae > Platyplectrum > Platyplectrum ornatum. Next base: position 49,005 of record JABWIB010000838.1, on the reverse strand, counting down.
AGAACATCCTAGTGACCACCACCCAATACAGAGAACATCCTAGTGACCATCACCCAATACAGAGATCATCCTAGTGACCACCATCCAATACAGAGATCATCCTAGTTACCACCATCCAATACAGAGAACATCCTAGTGACCACCACCCAATACAGAGATCATCCTAGTGACCAAAATCCAATACAGAGAACATCCTAGTGATGATCACCCAATACAGAGATCATCCTAGTGACCAAAATCCAATACAGAGAACATCCTAGTGATGATCACCCAATACAGAGATCATCCTAGTAGCCACCACCCAACAAAGAGAAAATCCTAGTGACCACCACCCAATACAGAGAACACCATAGTGACCACCACCCAATACAGAATATATTCTAGTGAACAAAACAGAGAGCATTATAATTACCATCATCCATTAAAGGGAGCATGATAATGGCCACTCACTAATACAGAGCATCCTGGAGACCACCATACAAAATAGAGACCATTCTAAAGACCGTCACTCAATAAAGGAACATTGTAGTGAACACAACCCAATACAAAGAACATCCCAGTAACCATCACACAAAAGGAGAATGAAATAATGGCCATTATTATATAATAATATATAAATATATAATAATATATAAATATAGACTTCTAGTGACCACTCACTAATACAGAAAGTATCCTGGTTGCCATAACCTAATCCTAACCCAATACAGAAAGCAGCAGTACAACGAGTGAGAAATCGCCCCCACTCTATTGGCATCATGAGTAAAGGATCAGCATGAAGGTGACATCATTTCATGAGGTCTTCACTGTTGCTTTATTTCCTGCCCATGCCATCTGTGGGCATACTTGAAGATTGAATCTGGCCAATAAAAAGTCATTACACTGTCCCCTGATATGTCATACCAATCTCTGTTGTGTCTCAGTCTTTATCGGTGAGGGGTTTTACTAATGAACACATTCTTCTTCTGTATTTACGGTGGTCTATGAATACATTTGTCTGATAAAAGCCTGTTTCTGGCCTGTTTCTTTGTATATTAGGCAGTTTAATATTCACAGTCTGTTCCTCAGAACATTGGCTTCCAGAATACCATATGAGCATCATTTTATACAATGCTTGCCCATTTCATGTCTGTCTCTAAACAGAATGTATCATGTGAAATCACAGCAAGAATAAAGGATCCTATAAAGACACATAACCTCTGGTACTGATAATTACATGTGAAAGCAGAAGAACTGTCCATATATTGTAACATATGTCTGTGATATTATTATAACTTGGTATCAGGGGCATTGGAACATGGGAAGATTACAAATGTGAAGGAGGGCCACCCAAATAGTGGCACAGGGTGCTCTGTAAGTATAAATTCCAGCATTTCAGTCATATATATATTAAACAGCTGTTTGCACCCATCCACCTCCCAAGCATTCATTAAAGCTTGTGGGAGAGTATCTCCGAGCAGTGCCATGCTGAAATGACCTAAGCTCATGTTCATGGATATCCACGCTTCTGGGCTATCTACAGGCTTTTCTGTCAATGGAGGTGTTATTCCAGATCACTTATTGCATTTCTATTCCAGAACCATCATAACCAGAACTCTGCCTTAGGGATGTTGTAATGTTATCATGTTTATAATCTATTTGTAGCTTAGAATGCTGTTTAATAAAAAGTATTTGCACGTTATTAAATTAGATAGAATATATGTTTTATGTGCACATGTCTGATTCATTAGAATGCAGCTGGGTTTCTCTTGAAACCTGTTTGCTAAGGACTAAAGATGACACCAATCATCACTCAATTATCACTCGAATGTGGGCGCATCTCTTCTGACACCTTAAACGACACCATCTACACTGCGATGGGATCACTCTTTTGGATGTCCAGTAACTTCTTTTGCTTTGAATATACCTTGTGTGTTGGACCACAATTGCTTTAAGATTGAATTTTTTCCTCTTTCGTAGATTTTCACCTGCGCATCTTGCAAGGGTTTTTGGTAATCGGTAGTAGCATAAAGGTGCGAACGGATTGGGTTCAAGGTTTTTACAGACTTGTTATGTACTAAAGGAACTGGAAGTGTACAGCAAGTTTGCAAGGTAGGAATGGCTTAAATTATATAGTTAAGGCTGGAATTAGTGATGTGAAATGTAGTTTATTTAAGTGATTAATACATTTAGATCTAGTTCATTAAATAGACTCCTTCATTTTGCTCTTCTAGTTCATTTTATTCTTCTTGTTCAGCAAGCTGCTCAGGAGTCTGGGCTCAGCAGCGCCATCTCTGGTGATTTAGAGGTATAGACTTTTAATTAGGTTACATGTAAGTGACAGTGAGAGATTGTGCAGGAGGAGCTTCTGACTCCGCAGAGCTCCATATTCCTGCGTAGTGACTTCCTTTCCACCCTTCATTTACTTCAAAATGAACTAATCTTTGCCAGGACAGTGAACTAGTTTACTTAAAAGAATAGTTCATTTGAACTATTCCTTATTGAACTACTCATCACTAACTGGGATAAGTCATCAGGTTCACTCCTGATTTCCCATATTACATGGGCCAGATGATTGAATTTCGTGCCATATGACGCCCTTCCACATAGGGCTATGTGCGGAGATGTTAAAGTAGGCTTCTCAACACGTAAGTGCTAGGGAAGTCCCTGGAGAATGCGCTATTCACTCATGTGCTGAACTTAATAGCGCTCTGTCATAGGACACAAACTGCTCCTTAGTCTGGATCTGGTCCCATTATGTTAATGCTCAGTAAAGGGTTAATAGTCATTTTGTTCCCCTAATGATTTAGATGTTTAAATTCCAGCAATGATCTCCCCAGCATCCTGGAGACCTGCACCCCCCTCTCCCTTGCAGAATGCCTTAATCTCACTTTCTTTTTATATGGCGATAAAATTCCCCATTAGATACAAGAAAACGTCGCTTGCACTGAACTAGCAAATTCAGCGGAGCAATACATCAAACGCTTTCCCAAACCCCAACTGGGTTCCACTCTGCTTGTAAACTTGTTATAAACTCGGGAGGATGGCAGGGATTACAATACAATAGCCCCCAATGGGCCGCTTGCTGTGGTCACATTGAAGCTGTGTAATTTCCGCAGACATTCAGCTTTCATTTATCAGCCTAACAGCATCTCCATCAATTTATTTCTACTTCCTGCTTTTCTTTTTACAATAGATTTGAAAGTTTCGGACTTCTTCCTATAAGAAAATGTTTCATTCCCTAAGTTTCTTTTCATCGCCATTAGTATTCATACAGATCATTATTGGAGTATCTTATGCCGAACATGAAACACAAAGCTTAAAGCGATCATTTCATAATATTATACACTGATTTAGTGGCACAAAGGGATTGGTGCCCAGAAATAAGTTGCACACAACGAAGGGGACGGGGGGGTGTTGCATGTTGACTAACCGTTCCCTTCCCAGTAGCCTAATCCTCCTCTATAATCCATCCTCTCCCCGCAAGCATTGGTACTGTCTGGAGCAAAATTTATAGCTGTAATGAACACGTAGCTTGCCAAAATTTTGGCATTATTACCTGTTCTTGGAAAAATGTTGAAATAGGATTATTTTCAAAAATGAGATTGAACCTGTTTAGCTGTCAGCAAAGGGTTTTATGCAGTATTTTGAGGTAGTGCCCCCACTTTTAACACATATACTTTAGATAAGAGATATGGAAGTTGAGAGGAAACATGGGAAATCTGGACCCGATCTTTTGCTATTATATAGGAAATTCTATTGCTGTTTTTTCTCCCTATATGCAAACACTAACATTCATTTTACCTTCCCTGCAATTCTACATGGTTTTGCCATGACAGTGTAAGTCATGGGGGTATAAATCTGAATCTGTCCCAAACACACAAGCAATGACCATAACCCAGATCTGAACACAACTCATTGCTGTGACTGGAGGTAGAGTATCATTGTGTCCCATCCAGACCCACATGTTAGCGCAAGTACTAAGTTTTGTCGTATTGCGACTTGCAATGTATATCCATTTTAAGAGCATATTCCAAAATAGGGCCCTTGGGTTGTATATATATATATATATATATATATATATATATATATTTTTTTTTTTTTTTTTTTTATTGCATTTTATATATAAAATATTTAATTAAGCAACCAATCAGATTCTAGCTGTCATGTACTTAGAACTATAATTAATTAATGATAGCCAGAACGGCCGCAACGGGCAACACAGTTTTTCATTTCAAGCTTTTTTTTTAATCTACCCCTATCATTGGAAATAACAGGAAGGTTATAATATGTTTGTATTTTCTACAAGAAGGAAACAATTATAAGAATACTGCGTCTTAAAAACACCGGAATAACTGCTTCACACAATTTACCTTTAAAGTACCCCAAAAACGGCTTAATAAATGTTTCTACATATGTCGCCAGTGTCACAGAGCGCTATAATGTGCAGCATTACTTCCACTCTGGTGTAATGTGTCATTGATAAAATAGAGTTCAGATATATATATATTTTTTCAAACCAATTAAAATGTTTTTGCCTCGGGAGGTAAATAAAAGCACATAATAGAGCTAAATCAGACTGGAAAGAGGTAATCACTACAATAGTTCAGTATTGAACAATATTGAACCCTGTAACAATAAGACGCAATAAATCATTTTGAAAGGTACATTGGATATGATTTTTCCAAGNACAAATAAAGTATACACATGAGAGCTAAACGAGGGCCTGTGTTATTTTTTATTGTCCATTTTAGAAACTATTGACAATTGCTTTTAAAGTAAACAAAACTATCTTACATATATACCATACAAGTCTCTTCCTTGAGCGTTGCAGAAAATACTGTCTAAATTAAGAAGGTCAGTAGAACATTACAATTATGAATAAGCAAATGCCAAAAAAAATACACATATGTATTAAGGGCCGCCATCAGTAATACCGTGTTTCCCCGATAATAATCTTATTTCTTTTTTTTTTGGTCCAAAAAAACACCATAGGGTTTATTTTCGGGGTAGGTCTTATTTTAATTAACATTGACAGAGATTTATATAAACAGTCCTGCTTTTATCCGCATCATGCCCCCAGTCCTGTTGTTTATGTATTTTTTTATTTTTTTTACAAACTGGGGAATTCACTAGGGCTTATTTTTGGGGTAGGGTTTATTTTTGTGTAGGGCCCGGGACTGGCAAAATTATTAGGTTAATTAGGTGACCCACATATAATTGAATACCACATACAAAAGTGACACACGCATCAATGGGATTTCATCATTTACAGCACCACGCCTATGTGGATCTTAATCCAGTCCATCTTTCCTATATTTTCTTCTCGTTTTTATGCATTTTAGCCCCCCCCCCCCATTCACTTTGCTTGTGCGTCTCCAGCATTTGGTTATATACACCTTGTGTGTCTCTGGCCTTCCAACCCTCGACCTCAAATCTCTTTAACAAGCTTTAACATATTTTACTTACCTTTGCTGCCTCCTCTCTACTTCCGCAAGTGGCTTCAAAATCAATCAGGCTACTAGGAAAATTTCATATAGATCCTATGACCAACATGACCCTATTCAGACCCAACCATGGAAAACCATTTTTAATTGGATCTCAAAGTACATCAGTATTACACCAAGGACAGTTTATAATCACAGCTATAAATATAAACATGTAATATTAATAACTTATATTGAATTTAAAGTCTTTAAAGTTTTTAGGAGTTTAAGTACTGCCGTTGTATGGGATAATACATGAAATATCTGTCCCTACACAAAACATGAATAAAACTTATTTATCATTTTCAGCGGGATGGAAATCCTTAACCCATTATTATTTACGAATGTGAAAGTTGAGATTCTACATATTGATTAAAGGTATGCTTTTTATCAGTGCCAAATCATATTACAATGACAAATAATTGCATTTGCGGTGCAGGGACATTGTTAGAAAGCGCATTAGGATCTGGCAATGATCATTTGTTATCTCATGTCAGGAACACACAGCTCTTAATGAAAGGAACTTATTGAAGACATTGACACTTGAGCTGGCTCTCAAGGAGAATCATGACATGAGTGTTAATAAGAGGATTGAAAGGTTAAAGCCGTTTCACTGTTGTGAATAGAAAAAAGCTTAATATCTTCTCTTTCCACAGTATTTAAAAAATCATATAAAAAAAGAAACATTCACGTCGTGAATTCCACATTCTGCATTACTCTCTTCCTCTTCACTTACCCTCGCAGTCTTCCGTTTCCAGCACTCCTCTGCAGCACTCTCTGATGTTAATTATGCTAATGTGATTTTAGGTCTCTCTGAAGAAAGGGAACCAACAGGGTCATTCTCAGGAAGAACGATAACATTTGAAATAACATATTATTACATTAAAGGAGCTTATAAAAAAGTGAACTCATCTAAAACACAACATAATAATATAATAGGGAGTTGTAGGTTATAAATAGGAATGTATTATAGGAGGACATATATCATATATATGGATATTAAACACTGATGACTTGCAGTGCGGATCATAGAGTGAGCATTATGACATGATATGATTTAGTCATCATGTCATGTCGTAGAGTCA
>JABWIB010000838.1:19318-35933 GCA_016617825.1 Platyplectrum ornatum | reverse complement strand
CACATAAATACTACACTATTATTGGCGCCTTGTGCTGCTCTTTCTCTTTTTCAATACAATTTAGTCCACATTCGGGAACAAGTGGATTCTTGCACNAGAGCCGCCCCTGTTAAAACAGGAANGAAGTCCCTTCGGATCTTCAACCCCGAGAGACTGCACATAGACACACAGTGTTTTTTTGGACTGCTTTAGCGAACTATAACTACTGAGCTAAGTAGCGCCGTTCTGTTTGTATTTTTCTGCACACTATATATATATATATATATATATATATATACACATACACACACACACATATATATATATTCAAATTATCAGTCTTGTTACACCCATTGGCGCTTGATTTTCTAAATACTTACCTGGTGCATACCATACTTTGCCTAAAACATCACAAAAAAGTCTGCTCTTCTCTGAGAACTTTAATTGGTTAAGTTATTCTATTCCACAACCTAAAACTGACGGTGCACAGATAAAGACCAGTATGAAAACGCGTCATCTAAATTGCACATGGAATTATATTTAAGCGGTGCCCTTTTTGCAGATCTAGATTTTTTTGACCTTTGCAGAAGCAGGAAGTGAGGAAATGTAATATAGAGAAGAAAAGCCTTTTCAGTATAAAAATACACCAGTCATATTGGACCGGATCAAGAAAATACAAAAGAGAAAACAATTGGAAATTTGCCATCAAATTCCAGGGGAGTCAAAGTCTACTTTTGCAGTTACTAGAGTCACGTTGTATTTTGATAGAGTCAAATGAATCACAAGTGACCAATGAGCACTGTTACTTAGAAATGTGACCTTTGAACTTTTGTGCTATTTAAGAAAAACAAAAGCTTATGCTTCTCGATGATCTTATAATGATTTCTCTATGATAAGTTAACAGCTTTGAAAAAATGTAATGAGCCACCAAAATGGTGCATGGTATGACCAACAAAAACTATACAGAAAGACTAGAGCAACTAAATATGTACAGCTTGGAGCAGAGAAGGGAGAGGGGTGATATGANAGCAGCTTTCACATATATCAAGGGATGTCACCAGGTGCAGGAGGGGGCATTTTTCAGAGAAAGAGGAGTAGTAGAACGCGAGGGCATGCTTATAAACTGGAGGGTGGTAGGTTCAGGGGAAATGTGCGAAATAATTATTTTACTGAAAGGGTAGTTGATAAGTGGAATGGCCTCCCATCAGAAGTGGTGGAGGCTAATACTACAGAACAGTGTAAGCAGCTTGGGATAAGTATAAGGGGATTCTGAGTCTCAAACAAAATATCCATTAAACTTGTGTTGGTGTAGTTTTAAATACACAATGGGGCACACTGGATGGGCCATGTGGCTCTTATCTGCTGTCACTTTCTATGTTTCTATGTAAATGTCGGCTATGGAAATAATATAGCACCAAATCCAGATTCAAGGACCATATACGATTACAGCCTGACACAGACAGATGTAACATAATGTTTTACAAACAGCGCTATGTCACAGGATTTATGACTGGCTCTGCCTAATTACTGTTGGAACTGCACCTATACTGACAGCATAGTGCCAAAGCGGATTAGCATGTGTGGTGACGTGGCTTCCGGTATTGTTTGACACAGGCCTTCCCAGCACTCTCTTTATTCTTCCCCGATAACTGCGCTCACCCTAGAGCGGCGNCAGGTAGGACAGAAAACCCCCAGTGGAGAGGAAGCAGAATTCAACATTCATTCAAAAACAAACAGTTATGCAACATTTACTCTTTACACAATTTTACTCTAAACTCTCAGATAGCAAGTTACCTTAATGCACTTTATATGATAGTAAATAAGCATCAATTTCACAATACAATATAACACTTATTCTAAACTCTATAACAGGTTTCTATGGTCATAGTCACATGACACTTTTGCACAGTTCCAGTCAGCATGGTCTTGACCAAGGAGAAGGCCCCTAGAGTTCTGAAGAGACACAGTCAGCTACTGACAAATGAATGCATTCATTTAAAGGCCAGATTTGTCATCCCAATGTAGCAGTTTGTACTCAGAATTAAACAACACTCTTAAACTGTAACGCAATGAATGCAGTCAGTACCCGGCATTATCCTGAGTTGCAGGCCGGTGTGTATTTTCACTAACGGGGCCTGTAATTTGATATAACCAAGTCCTGAATAGCTCCCCAATGCCCTGTTAATGATTGAGATGCAGTGTGATTTAAGTGTCCCCTGAAACCTGCTTTCCAATGCTCAGTCTTTACTGCAGAAGATCTCTCCAGTTTATCTCTGGTCCTCACGTTCCAGTCACCGAACGAAGGCTTCTTCTGCTTATTCAGGTCACAGCAGCGGCATCTCAGCTTCCTCTGGATCTCTGGCACACAGGCAACGACCCCAACAGTTCCTCACCCTCTGGTCCTTAAGGGAAAACAGCAAATGGCAACTTTTATGCCCTCGACCACAGTAAATGGAGCTGACACATTAATAAGGATCCTAGTTTTAGATCCTAGTTAACCTACACTTTACGCATGTACCCCCAGCCATCATCTTACACATGTTGCACTGCCCTTTCCCCGCCGGTAGTACGTATGTGGGGGTTGTGGCCATTGTCCACTCACATCATGCGTAAATTTGGATCCAGTCCATAATTATTAATAGCCTGAATTGGTATTGATACATATGCCTGTTAACTAGCTGCACCCTTATTAATAGCCTGAATTGGTTTCGTTAATATGCCTGTGAGCTAGCTGCACCCTCAGTCACATATGAAGAAAACATATTGGGAATAATTATTTGAAGTCAGATGAGAAATAGAGCAGGTGGTGCTTTAAGCACAGTTTCTTCAACAATGTTCATGCATATTTATAGAAATCAATATGTTAATAGACATATGTAGGTATTCACCTACTTCTCCTTCTGTCCGGTTATAACAGATCCTTTCACAAATGAAATCGGCAAAGTTATATATTAACCAACGGCAACAAAAAGTCCATTGTGACCAAACTTTTACCAACTGCTGAATTTCAAGGAAGTCAATTGTACTCTTTCCATGCAGGGATGATACTTTGCTTTTGGTTATTGCACACAGATACTTTTACACTGTGATTTGGACTTGGTCTTGAATCTAGGAAACCCGTCTGCCTGCACTGCATGTACTGCATTGCATACATGTGAACGGACCTTAATTACGATTGTAAAATCTTAATTCACTCCCCTCAGCCCTTTCCATCGCTTGTATAGGATGGAATTTACTAATTCAAAACATTACCCGCGTATATATCTCTTGTCTGGGCAGCACGATGGCTCAGTGGCTAACACTTATGCCTCACAGTGCTAAGATTCTAAGTTATATTCCTGGACCTTATCTGTGTGGAGTTTGTATGTTGTCTATGTGGGTTTCCTCCGGGTGCTCAGGTTTCCTCCCACATCCCAAAAACATACCGGTAGCTTAACTGGCAGTTGGGTGAAATTGTCCAAAGTCTATATGTATGTAATTACCCCATGTTTAGAATGCAAGCTTGCGGGCAGGGCCCCTCTTCCCCACCCATTCTGTCTGTCTGACTAATTCCTCATTGTTGGATGCTGTGGTGCCTATTAAATAATCAGTAATAATAACTATAATAATAATAAAATAATATAAAACTATAAAACCATCTCCATTCATTCATCTTTGAGATCAGAAGTCACTACACAGTCCAAATGAACAACCAACTTCCTTATCTTGCTTGCGTAAATCAGCTAATGTCCGATCCACTGTTTTCAACAGATAAAATCCCCCCCCCCCTCCTATTCAACGTGGTTTTTCCCAGGTGTAACTTTCCACCTGTTTTCCTCTTATTCACCATATCTAGTTCTTGATCATACCTGTAGATTTGCAAATTGCATAACTTGAAATAAAAAATAACAAAATAAATATACTAATATAAATATATTTTGATACATGATTAAAATCCTATCTAAAAAAAAAAAAATAATAATAATAATATGATTCTCAAACCAATAATTCAGTAATTATATTTCATCTGTCACAGTACTCCAAGTCAAGTACACAGTGACAGCTGCTGATAATAAAAAGGCACGCTCAATCCGCCTCGGCACCTAGCAGACATATCGCCAAGACCGTGGGAACTCATTAAAGCCTGATATGCCTTCTAACAAATGATACTAACTGCACATAATTAGTCAGTAAGTGGCCCGGGCAATCATTTTATACTGACCCTATATCCATATATAATCCATATATAACCACTTGCCGTATGACTTATTGAGCATAACAAAAATTCATAATCATTGCACTAATTGTATTGCAGTATCATATCAATTTATAAAGTATATGCACTATATTTAAACTATCTGCCTTCAAACTGCAATAGATAATTCATATAAATTTAATATAAACTGTCAGGCATTGACCCAATAAAAAGTGGCCACTGTATAGATGGAAAGAATATGTTTTAGTAGAATGCACCTGTTTAAATAATAAATATATCATGTACATTATTCAATGATTTTTGACAAACATGGAAATGTTATTTTATTATGTTTGCCTATAGTCTTGTGTTCTTATTAAGGCTTTGTCCATCCGAACATATACAGTCAGGTGCAGTGGTTGAAGTGGAAAATTAGAAGTCACTGTATGGACATTTAGAAGTGGCGCTATGGAAACACATAATATAATAGAAGTCAATGGAGATTTGAAGTTTTCAATTACATCAGTGGGAGAAGTGCCGGTATGGCATACTCCTGTATACACCTCCACTTCAAGGCAAGCCCTGGTCAGGTGCATAAATATTGGGACATGGACACAATTCTCATATTTTGGACTCTATACACCATCACAATGGATTTGAAATGAAACAAACACAACATGCTTTACCTGCATACTTTCACCTATAATGTGGGGTATTTACATCCAAATCAGGTGAACAGTGTAGGAATTATGATGGTTTCTATATGTGCCTCCCACTTATTGAGGGACCAAAAGTAATGGGACAAACTAAACAATCCTAAATCTAACTTTCTAAAGTTTTTAATACTGTGTTGCAAATACTTGGCAGTCACTTACAACCTGAAGTCTGGAACGCATAGACATCACCAGGCACTGGGTTTCTTCAGTTCAGTTGTCTTCAGTTCCTGCTGGTTTTGGGTATTTTCCCTTCAGTTTTTATCTCCATCAAGTGAAATGCTCAACCACATTCAGGTCAGGTGATTGTCTTGGCCATTGCATAACATTCCATCTGTGTCATTGTCATTGAGTTCTGAAGCATTGACTGAATATGAACAGATAATATTACCCGAAACACTTCCGAATCCATCCTGCTGTCAGCAGTCACATCATCATAAATACAAGGGAACCAGTTCTATTAGCAGTCATACATCTCCACACTACTACCACCATGCTTCACTGAGGAGGTGGTATGTTTGGATCATGAGCAGTTCCTTCACTTCCCATCACTATGGTACAAGTTGATCTTTGTATCCAGTACGGTAATGGCTTTTGTAGATGTTGGCAAACTCTAATCTAGTCTTCCAGTTTTTGGGGCTCACCAATGGTTTACATCTTGTGGTGAACCCTCTATATCCATTCTTGTGAAGACTTATCTTTATTGTTGTATAACCCATACTGAACTACAGGAGAGCTGGATATAAAGGGGGCAGGTAACCAATAGAAGGAATCAAGATGCGAGCTTCCGCCATGGGAATAGAAAGGTTGAGGCTAGGCTGCAGAGCTGAGAGGAGAGAGGAGGTTGCAGTATGACAGTGAATACCAAAAGCTAACATTAAAATAGGAATGAATAAAGACAGAAAGGAAGAACAATTGATCTGAAGGCTGCATCCTGGACAATAATTGCTGAGTTTCCATAAAACCCAAAGAAACAGAATCAAAAAAGATAAACTGAAACTAGTGTACTGGAGGCTGACCTCTACCCCAGTAAGTGGCACTCCATAGACACATGCCTTATATGCCCGATGGAAATACACTTCTAATTTTGCTTATATCACACATACTAAACAGTTTTAATTATCCATTATAACTTATAGTTGAGCTGGGGGAACAATGGTCAATCAGTAGTAATGTAGTGAGCAGAACGTCTTAAGGGTAAGTAAACAAAGTCTACAACTTTCCCTAGACATGGACAGCAGACGTTTCTTATTTTCTGGGAAAGCTGTATGTGGACTTATCTGTAAAACCCAAGATGAGCTTGTATAATATTTCCCCATTTCCTTTACCCCATTTCTTTTCTCAGTTAAAATGGAATGGAACAAGAAATTGATCAATTATAGAGAGCACGTATGTTTATAGTATCTTCAGCTCAACTTCTACATTAGAATTGACTATCAAACATTGAAAAGGAGAAAAGTAAAAGTGTTTCTCTCAACAACCAATCAGATTCTAGCTATCATTGGCTATAAGAATCTACAAATATGATTGTTTGCCTGTGATTGATCCTTCAATTTCTTTCTTTTAGAAGATTTTCAGCTTCCTCGCATCTTTTTACGTCTTGCACTGTCAATTAAGTCCAAGTATTAAGTTAAAGTGAACGGTACAATGCTCGTTCCTGTAAGACTTGGGTGACCTCTGTATCTGAGGCACTTTTCAATCTGCAGGTGGCTCGGCTGTGGTACTGTAAGCATTCCAGTCATAAATCACAACAGCTCCCATTTACCACGGACTGATTCCCAAAATCAGAATCAATGCTTCTCAGTCCTGTAAGTAGAAAACAAGAGCACATGAAAGAAAATGTCAGAGAGACAGTGGGGAAAAGGTCAGCTTTTATTTCACCTTGGTTCCATATGTTATTCCGATAAATGTGGGAAATGACTGCATTGTGCGATTCCTGTATCTCACAGATTTCCTTTTCTATTAGAAGCCAAACCCATAAAAGTTTCCACAAATATTATACATTTACATATAATAGATAATATTCTATATTCTCAATGACAGGGAAAAAAAAACCTCATTCAATCAACAATGCATATGTTTTTCTCAATCTCTATTTCACCAAATGGACGTCGCTGAGCTGTAGATATATTTTTTATGTCTTATTTTCTAACAAAAAAAGGAAAGAAAATTGCCCTTTATTGCAAACATTTGCCTGCTCTGAATACCAATGCTGGGAGTCATGCAGTCTGAATATATAGCGAGCGACTGGGAGGATAAAATATCTATGCTCTCATGGAAGTATAAGGTCAACAATTCAGATTGCACAGGAGCTTCATTTTGTCATTAGTTTGTTAAACTTTTAGCTGAAATCTTATATGTGGGAATGTAAAAGTGAAAGGATAGTTAGCATAAAATAGGTGCTCTGTGTTTCCATACTCATACGCTCCGAGCTTCTGCCGTGATGAGGGTTATGCAAGGAATCTCAATCTTACAATTTCTGCGCTGTCCCTATTATACTTATACCATATTCACATTGCCGCCTCGGCTATATCCCAGGATATTGCTGTGTTACATGCCTTCTGACATCGCCATACCCTGTTCACATTGCTCTTTGGACCAAGAAACGTCTTTCCTTGATGTCTTGAGTAAGTAAGTATTTTGTTTATTGTTTTAAAAACTTTTTTCACAATTGTAATCCCCCTATAATGCGGGTCAGACGCAGGAATAACTGCAAAAATCCCAGCTACAATTCCCAGATCAATAGACACCGGTATTTGCCATGACTGTATCCGCACTGAGCCATGACCGGGTCTTCAGAGCAATAACCCAGGTAAGGGCACATAGCAGGGTGTGACTACAAAAATCATAACCAAAGCATTATCTTAAATTTAACCCTAACCCTAATCACAGCTGAACCCTAAATTTAACCACAATTTATTCCAGAGTCAGCCCTAGGCTTTCCGGAGCGCCAGGAAAAAAAATAGAATTTCAATTTCCTACTGCCGTGGAGCCCCGCAGCCAGTCAGGATGATTGACCATCAGTCGCTGGTAATCTGGAAACCCTGATTGACCATAGTGGGGGCTTGAAGTGGGGGGAGCATTATTAGCAGCAGAGCCCCCATGTGGATTTGGCAGTGTGGTACCCCTTGAGTCGCAGAGCCCAAGGTGACTGCCTATCTGGCCTATACCCAGGGCCACCTATGACTTAATCCTAAACTCTAACACAAGATTATTCAAATGAATTGTACTGATTTGATTACTTACCTATTGATGCCTCACTCCAGTCGATATGGTGAAGATGTGGTCGGCACTATGATGCTACCAGAATTTCCCAGGAGTCTCACAGTACTACATGAATATAGGGAGCCTCCGAGACAGTCCGGTTTGGCAAATTTGTCTCTGTGACCCTGGCCATCCAGCAATTAGCAGGCCATCCATACCGTTATCGGGTGAATGGTCTAATAACCGCTGTAGTGGATAGATCACATCAGGATTGCTGGTAATATATTGGGAATAAGCTCCCAACAAAAGAGCAAAGTGGAAGGATCCAAGTGTGGATGGGTGGAACCCTGTGGTACTGGAGGCAGGGCTGTTGGCCCATCTGCATTAAAGAAGCCGTCAAAGGGTGACAGCTTAAAATCACTCCATGGGGTATATTTACTAAGCGGTGAGATTGCAGTGAGTTTGAAAAGTGGGCATGTTGCCCATAGCAACCAATCAGATTTGAGTAAAATGAAACTGAGAGCTTGAATATTATTGGTTGCTATGGGAAACATCCCCACTTTCCAATCTCTCTGCAATCTCACCGCTTAGTAAATATACCTCCATGAGTGAGTGCTAAGTGCTGATTCTTCTTTTCCTCCGGGCTCCATAGCATCCGTACCCCTTGCTCAGGGTTGCCAGGGAAAACCAAGAGCTGGCAGCATAGGGGTGGGGCAGAGGGCATGATTTATGCAAATCACACCAAAGCCTCGCCCCCCTGACAATCCCCATGTATTTGCTATGAATGGGCTTAAGAAAAAAAGCATGTAAATCAAAATGTAATTCAACAGCTTAATATGCTAGGCCCAGATACACACACTCATTCTAGTCCTGCTTGTATTATTCTGAGAGATGTCATCCCAATACATGCTATGTATCTCCATTGTGAAGCTTAGTTACTTTTTAAACTTGGAATTTTGCTATTTCTTTTGCACAAGTCTGGATCTGCTAAACCTAACATGATGGAACAGGTTATTCATATGGGAATACATATCGCAATGTATATATTAGCCGCTATGACAGACACGGGGAGCCGCAGAGGATTGTGTATATAATTAAAAATAAAACTCCTTGTTTTCTCTGGGATTTCATGTTTTTGCTTTGGCATGTCAGCCGATGCTAATTAATATTTTTTTTTTCATAATATCAAAAGCCGTCATCCATCCAATATCATCTCCCCTCAGCCCGCAGAGTGTGCTGTAATGTGTGTTTGTTTCAGTAATACTCAGTCAAACAAACGTACAGGATTTGACAGACCTTAAGGGCAAGTGCCATTCATGGTACAGGTTTACTACTGATTGGCGAATATCTGGAGATTGCACTGGACGCTATACAAAGGCACTGCTCTGACACCTCATTTCCCTGCGAAGGCAGTAGTTATTTATATATATATATATATATATATATATATATATATATATAGCACCTCTGCTATGGTGATGAGGACGTATATTATGACAGTTTTAGAGTTAGGGTCACCACAAGCAGAAAAGCCCTGTAAGTGGCTGGTAACTTATCATAACATATATATATATATATATACTCCATGTGCTGCCGCAGGCATATAGTTAAGATATATATGTTAATATTTCTTCTATACAACATAATGTATGTTGTATAATTCATTATTGCCTGAGGTGCCATCTAGTGGCCAATGTCCCAGTATTAGCCTTACTTTACCCGCCCAAGAGGAAGTGAAAGGCAGCTTGGGAAGAAGGAAGTTAGTTACCTACATGCCTGCACAGAGAGAGGACCTGTGCTTTCTACTCCATTGCCTTTGTTGGAGCATAACCTAAATTTACTAAGCAGGGAGATTGCAAAGTGGGGATGTTGCCCATAGCAACCAATCAGATTCACGCTCACATTCTCCAGTATGTATAATGAAATTTAGAACTTGAATCTGATTGGTTGCTATGGGCAACATCCCCACTTTCCAATCATCCCTGCAATCTCCCTTCTTAATAAATCCTGGGTGTCTATAAGTAAGTGTAAGTAAAGCGGGGGCAGGACAATCCATAAAAGTGAAACCAACTGAGGTAACACAAGTCTGTTTATTGCTTAATGAACAGCGTAATCCAATGTTTGCCAACTTTTGCAAATGAAGGAAGACATTAAAATGAATTAATAGTTCAGGGTTCAGTATCTCTGTGTGGGTAGCTGTAATGACCACATGACCACAGGCAAAGCAACCCCTTCACTACCTCCATTTATACATAACCCGGCATGTTATGTGTAAATGGATTATTGAATAGGCCAGACCTATCATTGCCCCCCCCCCCACCACCGGATGCCTTGCGTGACGTGATGACGTCGCATCACTTTGGAGTGTGACATGATGATGTCACATCACTTTAAAACTGTCCGCGGAGGCCAAGGAAGTCGTGGAGGGCAACGGGGAGAGGGAATTCCTCTAACTATTGCCGCCCGCCCTCCCATTATTAACTTTTATTTAGTTTTTCTTACAAGGTTTTTTGTTTTTAACTCTGCCACCCACCTACCCGCTCGCTGGCCGACAGGAGGCCCACTTAACTGGCAACTATGTGGCAGAACCCAACAAAAAGAATCATAACTTTCCCCACCTGAGTGAATGGATGTCAGTACTGGTTGATAGATGCCTGACACTCAGTCAACTTCCCTATCCACCAAGTGAGCGACAGCTCTGGAGGCAACAGACTGAGGGATAGATGTCTCCCTGTCCCAGTGACCCAGTCTGTTCTTGCACAGGTAAAACTTAAACACATGTGGACAAACATTATACCAAGCTCTATTATTATTATTATTATTATGATTATGATTATTATTATGATTATTATTATGATTATTATGATGATTATTATGATTATTATTATTATGATTATTGTTGTTGTTTCTGTTACTATAATGATTTAAAAAAATCAAAGAAAGACCAGAAATCCCACCATACTTCTATATTCACGTTGTGTCTGAGTCTGCATGCGTTGGATTATTACATTTAATTAAAACCACATCTATTAAACTCACTTTCTTAAGTGATTCCACATCTTATGTTAATTGCAAAAGAATACAACACATAAAAGACGTAATCCAGCCTATAATACAAGGTTACCACTGATAACTGGGATATTTATATGACTGGTAAAACCGCGGGTAAGATCTCACAGAATGGAAAGTGGATATTTGCAAGAATATTTGCAGCAAAGCTATAACACAATATATTTTTATTCCAGTGCTGAAGCACAACTCTATCTTAATTATGGCAGAGAAGTCTACGTTCATTTATCTCCTCTGGAAGCTGCCTCCACTAAAACTAATTAAACAATTTCTTCCTTCTATCTCGGCTTGAGAAACGCTGACTCAGCAGAGACTCGGTGTTATGAGGAGGGCTCCTGCCTGGGCTGCCGTGCTTTTCGCTCCGTGTAGCCTTAATACTGATATCTGAAGATATTTTAAGGCAACAATAAGGCATCTTTGCATAAAAGATAAAGCGCCATTGAGAAAGAAAAGACACTTATGTAAATGTTCTGCTCGCATTGCAAGTCACTGGAAAAGAAAGACATTTCTCAGGCGCACGGAAGGTCTCTCACTAATCTTAGTTGTGTTTGTAAAAGTTGAGCTATATTGGGAATACTCTTACATCTTGCGAAGCAGGCGAACATGGCATCTTTTACTCTGCATTAATGTGTATGTCTAAAGTCTAAATAGATGTCTATCATTTCTTATAATAAGGTACCATTGCCTCACAGTGCTTAAACATTCCGCAGTCGTTCCCCAAACTAATTATATGTCCCCATGTTAGTGCTTCCAGTCCTTTCTATACCTCGCTGCAGTCAAAAGCACTAATAGATCTCAAGACATCCCCATAGATGTTGAGTCTCTTTAAATGGTCTGGAGACGGCTCCCACAATCTATGAGAGAGTCATCAACTATCCCGTATCAGGGTTTGAGGAAGTGATTTAATGCAAATCACCGTCTCAAGCCCTGAGTGTTACTAGGGATGAACGGTAAATGATGGCATTTTTAAGAGTTTCCCCTATCCTTTGTACCATTGGACCAAATACATCCTTCCAAATGGATTTATCTGAGCTTAGTTTTGTAAGTTTGAATATTTGTACAGGGGGAGGTTAGAGGCTAGGGTGAACCATACCCCATGTACCCCGAAAAAGATCACAGTCTCAAAATATATACATTTGTATAAAAAGTATACTAAATTTGGATGAACACGTCTGATAATAAGGACAATGTGGATCAGGGCTCGAAGTGTGGGTGTATACGGGGGTATGGCATACCGTCACTTCTCCCACAGATGTAATTGAAATACTACAAATCTCCATTGACTTCTATTATATTCTGTGTTTCCATACTCCCACTTCTTAATGTCCATACCACCACTACTAATTTTCCACTTTGACCTCTAATGTGAATCATGAAGTCATGGAAGAAAAGTAATTGTAAATTAAGAATATATGTAACCTTCCATAATTTGCAATAAAGTAAAGAGCATCATCTAAAAATAAAATAAATTATCGGTTTTAAATATTTTCCTACAGAATATGTATAATTACCAATAATTCAATAGAATGAATTTACTACAATTCATTATCGACTCATATTTTAAGATTTTTTCTTTCATTGTGTCACCCTTTGTCAATGACATAACTAATGTTAAAATAAATATAGAGACAAGACTGGATACACCTCTTAAGTCCACCGCCACAGATAGCAGGGTATCAGCCTATTGGCCAATCAGGCCCTATTTGTGGCAATAGTGATGTACTGACCTGACTGGTGGCAGCAGGGTGGGAGTGTGTGGACCTCATGCCAGTTCTGTGGATGGCACCATGAAGATACTAAGAGGGGAAGAAATGCCCCTTCCTCCTTATTAAGCCATCAGTGGGGCCCTCAGACATGATTTTGGCAGGGTCCTACTTCATCACACTGATATTACCTGCAGCGCTATGGGCCCTGTTTTCCCATCAGCCCTTGTCAGTCTAGCCCTGGACTTTGGATCTGCACTCTACATTTAACATTAGACGCAAGGTCACTTCTCTAAACTCGCTGCACATCTATTCCTACTTCCACTGTGCTGAATCAGGAGTCTGTATCAAAGAACATCCATCTTATTACCAACAAATTCAAGGATCTTTAATTAATGTTTGGGAAATCTGCTTTATCCTTATAAAGAATACATTTTAATTGCACTCGGAATTAGACTGTTTAATAGGAACCGCCAGGCAATTGATCACAGCTAATAGTGGGATAGTTGTAGTTGCACTTCTGTGAAACAAAGCTAATATTCGCTTATTTCGCCTTAGCGGAGAGGTTAGCTTGCTTTTATTGATTTGCTATAGACTTTTTGCAGCAGTAAGGGGAACAGGAGTTTATTAAAAGATAGCTTCCCTCTTACCAAGGGATCTGTTATTCATTTTCCAATTGCCTTTTCTACTGAGGAATTGTCTCTAAAGCATCATGAAATAACTATTTAATATACTGCTGCAGGTAGCGATCATGTAATGATCTTGTCTCATTTTTTAATTCTTTGGTTTTCGAGAATTAAAAAATAAAATAAAAACCCAAAACAAAAAAAAACATACAAATGTTTTTAAAAGATAAATTCAATTTTAACCCTAAAAAAATTTTACCCAAATTTTGTATCAACTCAGGCTTATACACAGGGCGGCGAATGCTCTTTCTTGGGAAAGAAGGTCCGATGCACCATGGTGCATGGTGCGTAAAATATACACAAGCTAACATAGTGGCTAGAAGAAATAAAATTCCATTCGGGGGTATGAGCTTGGCATATGCTGCTGGAGCATGCTGGGAGTTGTAGTTTTATAACACATTGAAAAAGTTACTATTTCTGAGCTATAACCTCACACATTGTCACATTTTTCCAGAACTGTGACTTTATATAACAGAAAGAAGGGACAGAGCTGAAGTACAACGAAAACATTATATATATATATATATATATATATATATATACAAAAATACATATATATAAAAGTACATATTACCGGCACTCACTCTGTTCCATTGTTGGTTGTTGCTCCTGGTGCTAAGTTGCTTCCGTCTCTCTGTATAAAGTATTCCATGGGGTGAAGCCGCATTTGTACTTGTTGCGGTTTGTTTAATAGTTACATATCATCCGTACGTGGCAACTTTTCAATCATCGGGCTGACAATTATCATTAGGCTCAAATACACCTAAAGTTACCCACACCAAATGAAGTGCTATCACAAACAGAAAGGCATATTTCATGCACTCATAATTTAACTTTGTTCTAAACCAGACCTATTTTGCAGGTTTCCAGATTACCAAATGTTTTTTCCCTAACTTAGGACCCCTACTGGGCTAGGAGTTAGATTTGTCCTTTGAAGCTGGGCCAAGGTGTTAAATGACAGGACAATGCTAACAGGGGCGGATTGACCATAGGACTTACAGGGAATTCTACCGGTAGGCCAGTGGCTTTGGAGGCCACTCTGTAGCCCCTATATGATAATGAAAGTAATAGGTGGGGGGTCACTAACTATTATATAATTGGCTTTATATATAACTCACCCGTTTACTTTATTAAACCCAGCCTATAGTTGATCCCCTCCACATGTCGCCTCTTGCAGATTTTTTTCCAGGGCCATTTTGAATTCCGAATCTGCCCCTGACAGCTAACCAGAGTTTTCTTCAATAAATCAGTGAAGTCCTTCTTGTACAGGTAACCTCAGTGTGTATTACCACATGCTTAACCCCTTCAGAACTGGCGAAATGAATGACCTATGATATATATATATATATGGATATAAACGGTCCGAGTATGTCATGCTGTCACTTATCTCGCTGATTTAATAGCAATATTCTACAATTCCTATTAATTTTTTTATTATCTTTATTTCCATACCGCCACTTCTAACTTTCCACTTCGATCACTGAGCAGGGGTATTAAAAAAATGACAGATTATGATGGTTTATGTTCAGTGTTATGTTTAGTGTTGTTAGTAATTCCACCGATTTCCAAGTTGCCATAAAATTGCATCACCATTTAGTAAGTGTACTCCTGGGTGTTAATCATGAACGAAAGCTTTACCGGCACTGAGGACATAGAGGGGACAACGCAACTGAAGTCCGCCACCCGTCCCTGTCTTCTTGCTATGGCATCATCTACTCCTTGTATTCCTGTGTTAAACAAACCCTTTTCACACTTTAACACGTGTTTGTGTAGCAAACCTTATTTAATGCCCCCTAATTATCCACGTTACTAATATTTGCTTTTTCTAATAGATAACTTAGCACTGTTTGAATTAGATTTCAAATGTAACGCCTATGGGAAGGAGGAATACGATTGAGGAGTAAAGTTTTTGTCTGACTGAATATTGCATGGTGACAGAAATAATAAATGAGTTTTTGGGATTAACTTTTCAAACTGTGTTATCTGAGATCTAGAAGTTTGCATGTCCCTTCCTAATACTTACTTCCAATGAGGTTAGAAAATATTGCTCAGCTGAACTGCCTGACATAATTCAGTTTCCTAGAAACTAAAATGGTCAACACATTTAAAAGCTCAGTCTTCCCAGAACACAGGGCTTAAAGCAATCTAACGTCACAGAGCCTAACACTTTATACAGACTATATATGTATGGAGGATTCACAGATATTTCACCATCACAACAAAATGATTGTATTAAAATTGTCCAATGTGGGACTTATTGGCTATAACATAAGTATAGCGGTTATTTGGATAGAGGTTAAATTGTTCTAGGTCTCAGCTATGTCTATACTGATGGAGCATGCTGGGAGCTGTAGTTGCACAAAAAAACGAAATGCCTGCCCTGATGGATATGGCATCTTAGTCATATGTAAGTTAGATCAATTCAGTTGTCCCTGAAACTGCAAAAAAATACAAATGTAATAAGTTTCTCATATGCTAGTCATTTTTCTATCCGATGGGGGTGACATGCACCGCTCTAAATGCTCATGTGATGTATAGGTAATCGGCAACAATGTCCATGAATCTTGATTCTACGTTGTTCGACCAGCGGGAGTGCGCATCACATCATCTCACTCCCATCAAATAGATTATTTGACCAGCATTAGCTGCATGTTCACAAACAATTCTATGTATAAAAATAATACAGAAACATCAGTTACTCACATTGGCAAATATATAGATGTGTCCACTTATAGCTTTCCTCAAAAACAGGAAAACCCCACAACACATGTGTAGCAAGATTTTACCAATATGGAAAGCTGCAGACGTTAAGAAGCCCTTCACATTGCAATCAGTGGCAGTAACGTAGTGAAGAGATCTTTTTAATGGTAAGTAAACAATTCTACTGAATGCCTTGCATGGCAATTTTCATAAAGGTGTATGTAGACACATCTTTATGGTAAGCCACCAACTATTTTCAAGGTTCTTATGGTGTGGTGGTCCTAACTGTAAAACTATAGCTGGCCATACACTATAAGATAAATTGTTCCAATCTAAGCATTTTTCAAGAGTGGGTAAAACCATGTTGAATTGCAGGGGAGGAAAATT
>JABWIB010000837.1:54728-79120 GCA_016617825.1 Platyplectrum ornatum | reverse complement strand
AAAAATAAAGTATTCTCCCTGCATGCAAACACTGACATTCATTTTACCTCCCCTGCAATTCAACATGGTTTTACCCACTCTTGAAAAAAATATTTAGATTGGAACAATTTATCTTATAGTGTATAGCCAGCTTTAGTTAAGTAGAATCATTGCAAACACACCAGCTGTGTTAGTTTTAATGTTCATTCTTGAACATAATGAATAATCTGGAAATATAAAATATGAAATTTTAATACACTGATCTATGTCTGACTTATTTCACAATTCTATCTTTTTAATATATTTCACTTATTTATTATCATTTTTTGTCTCAGAATTTTAAAGCATACCAATAAAAAGTAACCTTTTTAAACTTGGTGGTTTGAAAGCTAATATGTTGTGTGTGCGCCCATAAAGAAGAACCATCTTTTGTATTTTTGAATGTTATGTTCATTCTTGCCAGTAGATGTCACCATTGCTTGCTGTCCTTCTGTTGTAAGATAGAATGATTCTCTTTTATCTTGTATATCTATGGCCAAATCCAGTCACATTTTATTATTTTACAGTCTTACAAAGGCCTTATTAATTAGTATAGTTAATGCTGTATCCGTAAATTAATTGTGCAAAAGTTTCAGAAAGAAAAGCATAGAATTATGCTCGAAATCTAAGTAACAATATAGCATTTACAAGATATACTGCTGCATAAATACATAATTTAAAATTAGTATTTAGTCAGGCTACTTATGAATTGATGGCTAGTAAATACAAAACTTCTAAAATAGTAATAAAAATATAGAAAATATATTTACCTTCAATATGCTCTAAACCAACCATTAATAATACTAAATGTTATAAGCCTGATGCTAGTTGGCAACAAACTAGAAAAGTTTGAGTCATAAAAAATTAGGTAGTGCTGCAAGGTTTTTCAAGTTGCAAAGTGGATAAACTACATACCACTGTATAAGTATATAACCTATTAAATATACTTATGGTATTTCATTATACATTAGCTGCATTATATTACATTGCTAACTGATATATTATTACTGTGGAAGAAACTTGTTAGACAAGATTGATAATGATTAAATGCAATCAGCTTATAGAAGACTTAAGACCTGTGAAATAACACAATGCATTATATGTTTGCATATAAACTATGTAAAGCTAAGTGTTCATCTTTGTTAAGGTCATGTACAGAGTGCATTTAATTTAAAATAAAAATTTACATTACAAAGGCCTTTACATCGCCAATGTTCAAAAGTACTACTTTGGCCATGATTTGTTTTCAGTCATAGAGTTCAGCTGAGGTTAGTTTCTGTGTTTTCACGTGGCGTTATATTGTTCCATTGTATAAGGCTGTGCATTGTGTTTATGCTTTTAAATGTGATAATACTCTTTCCAGGATTAAGGTTGTCCTATACAGATCTATTTGTGCTATGACTTGTCTATGGGATTCTGCATTATGCCATCCATAGCTGAAAACCTTCTAGAAATATGAAACACAATTTGGTGTCAAACCCAACACCCAACCTTGCACCTGTTAACCTTTTTGTTTTTTGTTTTTTTTAATTATAATTGTGGAAAATGTTAATTCTATGTTTACTTTGCCATCCATTCTTCTAGGGTGCTCTTTAGTTGGCCACATACTAGACAGTTATCAGCCCAATTTCATTATTATCATTGATTGGGTTTAAAATCTTTCTTGTATGTGGGGCAGATTTTTCTTGGTCGGGTGGAAAATCTGATTGATAATCATGCCCTAGTCCCAATTTTGAAATCCTTGTATTGTTTTCCATTGGGCCCAGTGCTACAGAACACCAGACACTATTGATACAATAAAATACAATAAAAATCACAAAAACCATACCTGTGTTGCAGCATCAGTCGCCAGACAGAGGTGAGTATGAATGGGGAGAGGAAGCCCTGTGCTGATTGACAGGCATCCTGTTCAATCAGCTGGATGGGATGCCTGCCAAACAGAGCAGGATTTATCTAGTGCAGGGGTAGGCAACCTTAATCTTAAAAGGAGACATTTTGACCTGTTCTCCAAAACTGAAATTTAATATAACATTGTATGTACCATACCGTACCGGCAATTTTCATCAGGGCAGCATACAATAGTAAGTCAATAGTAAGACAAAATACCTGATGAAAATTGGCTAACAGCATTTGAAACGGTGGCCATTGTGTGTGTGTATATATATACGACATATATATGACGATGACATAACGTCCATCAGTCACACAGCATAGCTGAATCCTCCCAACCCTGTGGCTCTCCCGATCCTCCGTTACTTGTGACTCCATGACTTATCCTCTGTGACTGGCCCGTCCAGCCATGATTACATTTGTGTCTGTGAGTCACAGAGGATCATGGGGGGCCACAGGAGACTGCTAAAAGTGCCGCATACGGCTCTGGAGACGCAAATTGCAGACCCCCCGATCTAGTGTGTGGGACTGAAAACTGGACATGTGCAATAAGCATGCAGTTCAAAGAACCAATAGGATGTTTAAACTGGACAAAATGTCTGGCAACAGGTGGCGTTTTTGGGGTATATTTACTAAGCGGCGAGATTGCAGTGAGATTGGAAAGTGGGGATGTTGCCCATAGCAGACTCAGTTTCATGTTACACACTGGAGAATGTGAACTCGAATCTGATTGGTTGCTATAGGCAACATCCCCACTTTTCAATCTCACTGCAATCTCGCCGCTTAGTAAATATACCCCGTGGAGTCTGTGGAGAGGAATGCTTTTTTAATAGAAGATATTTTGCTCTAATTGTGATTTTTGCTTGATAGTGGTGCAAATTTTTTAGAAAACTTGAAAATTTAAAAACATTTTGGGGCCTGTTGAAGTTGGATGTGGCTTCAAGGGGCCTGTGTGACAGACACCACCATATATGACCCCATTTAGAAAATGGCACCCCTCAAAGCATACAAAACAGCACTGGAAGTTTGTTAAACTTCTAGGTGTTTAACAAGAATTAATTTAACGTAAGGGTAAAAAAATTTTAAATTTCCCTTTTTTTTCCCAGCAAATTTTGCATTTTATTCTGGACCGATGTTAATGATGTTACCTATGAGACAAAACTTAAAATGTAATTCCCTGATTCTGCAGATTTTAGAAATATCCCATATATGGTTGTAAAACGCTATTTGGGTACACCATAGGGGAGCGGCATTTGTCTTTTTTTTTTTAGTGCAGATTCACCTGGAATGGTTTTAATGCGCCATGTTGCATTTGCAGAGCCACCAGTTGTATCAGTAGCTTAAAATCCCCAAAGAAGTAATACAATATTATAAACTACACCCCTCAAGGAACTTTTATACACGTATAGTGAGCAGTTTACCCCACTGATGTTTTGTAGCGTGAACATTTTTCCTGTCAGGATGGGAAGGGATTAACCTTTAATTTTTTTTTTTACAGGTTTTTATTCATCAAAAGTTGGTATAGTACTCACGGCAGTTACTATGCGGGCTGTCGTGAATGAAACTACTGTGAATATCAATTTTTAATGCTGGAAATATTTACATTAGTTTCATTCACAAAAGCTGAACATAGTAACCGCCGTGATTACTATGCCAGATCCTTACTGATCTGTCAGTCTTCTGTTCCTTTAAAACCCAAATGGCTATTCAGAAATGAGGAAGAGGTTAAAAAGAGCGAGTGCTGGGTTGCCAAAGACTATATATAACATAATATAATATAATTTGCAGAACAGGCACTTATATACAGTTATCTTCAGTCTTCAAAAGTGATAAAATACTTAGGAGTCCTCATAAATACAGGGTCCATGATAGTGCATGTATCAGAAGCAAGGATCTATATCAGAGGTTCCCAAACTTTCTCAGTTGAGGCACCCTTAGGGTCTCCATAATTTTTCAAGGCACCCCTAAGACACAGTCATTTCTAATTTTTAATGTTTTTGAGTCAAAATCATGTCATAACTATTTAGGTAAAGACAGGAATACCTTAGGTTTGCATTGCTCCTGTGTTGCTCCTATAAAAGAGGTAAAATTGTGCTTCTAAGTAACACTGGCAATGTTGCACCATATCAGAAAAAACATTCCGTGGCACCCCAATGAGAGCGTCGCGGCACCCCAGGGAGCCACGGCACACAGTTGGGAACCACTGATCTATATGATAGTTCCATAAGTAGAGAGAGCAAACAAAACACAAAATGGTAGTCCAGTGGGCAAGACTCAATATGAGGTCTTTGCAATTGGAGGGTTTTCTGGCAATGGGACAGAAGTAGGGACAATCCTCAACAAAATAATATACCTATCTAGCCTTGTAAAATGTGACAAGAAATGAAACCAATGTTATCCCCTGGAACATGAGGGGGAGGGGGGGGAGTAACACATAGTCATTTGTGACTGTGAGGAGACATGAACAGGGAGGCTACTGACTGCTTTATACAGCTCCTGCTTGATTTATAAAAGCATATAAAAATTACAGTAAAACAGGTTACAAGTTACATTCAAAGCAATAAAAGAATTACATGGGCATGAAACACGGTCGTTTAATGCCACACTTACTTTCAAGTACATACACCATACAAGTAGTGTTACAATTTGCTAAATCCATGTTATGAGATTCCTGACTGCCCTAAGATGTTCAATTAGGGTGAAGATTCTTACAAACGTTCCAGTTTTTCGCATAATTCCTATGCAAAATCAGTTGGCCGATATTGTGTGTTCATGGAACATTAGGGAGTGAATAATATACACAGATTATGAGCTACAGTGAAAGAAATGGCAGCCACATGTGCTGGAGTATTAGTTGCATAGTTTGCAACTAATACTCTTGCGTAAGTCAATAGTGCCTAAAATCTGAATCTGGCCCACTGCCTCTGTGGCACTTCACTCAAGAGGCAGTTCTATGATGAAACTAGATGCTTTTCTGGTTCATAGATTGCATTTGTTCTATGAGTTTTTAATTATTAATAAGATTTAACACTATGTACCCCTTCTTAAACATATATATAGAATTTATTTTTCTTTGACACAAAGCCTGGGATATAAAGGTGAAGGTTTAATTGGACTGCAACCAAGAGGACAAACATATATTTCAACTTTGTCTCACAGACCATATTTTGCAACATGTTTGAACAATACTTTTCTATCTATATTCAATTCTACTCTGTTTTCATTTTTTTAACCATTTCAGCTAAATGTTGTACATTATGTGATGCCAAGTGCCCTACTTATAATTTGACTCCAAATCTCATATTTCACAATCAAACATCTCGTAGTTTTTCTGGT
Organism: Platyplectrum ornatum; assembly: GCA_016617825.1. Classification (NCBI taxonomy): domain Eukaryota; kingdom Metazoa; phylum Chordata; class Amphibia; order Anura; family Limnodynastidae; genus Platyplectrum; species Platyplectrum ornatum. The sequence continues at coordinate 73,876 of JABWIB010000837.1, read as the reverse complement.
TATCCCTGTAATCATTTGTTGTACTCAAAATAAATGTGGACTGTCAAAATCTGTCTAAGTACTGAAGAAAAGAGCCAACAAGTAATCAATGGAACAGTTCCAGAAAAAAAATTACATGAATGTACAGTAAGCCTGTTTAAAGCACTTTGCACACAGTCTGGCTTAGAACCAGAAATCTGATTCTGTCCCAGTTTCCGTGTGTCTATCAGTAAGAGCTTATGTGTTCTGCACATGCCCACATGTCCCAGAAGGACATTATTTATCACCATGAATACTCCTTCCCTAGGATTGGCATCGATTGGTCAACTAAGGGAAGACTTCTGGCAGGATCCAGAAATGACAGTTGGTGAGGCTGAAGGCACCAAATGTCAGTTGAACTGTGAGGTGTAGTGCGAGGAAGAACAGGCCTGGTGTGTGCAGAGCAGCTGACCATCAGACCGCAGTGATTGTCAGAGAGTCATCCTTGAGTGTGGTGACTGTGAGTGACCAAGAAATATACCTGGCCCTGTCTGTCTGATACCCGGGGAAAGGCAGAACCTAGAGTCTGCAATAGGGATTGTGGTCCTGGCATAGCTTGGATTCCCTGTTAGTGAGGAGGAGTAAATCGGTAGCCCAACTACTGTATTTTATTCAGTGATACAACTTCAGAAGTCGCATCCAATTCTGCCTTCACTACTAGTAACTGATACATCTTCCAGCTCCATCATAGTTTCCAATAATCACAACTGGAAAAAAAACTGGTTAAGTTTAAAGTTGAAATGATTCTCCTTTAACACGTTTTGATATAAATTCATTTATATGCTACCTGATAATAGGACCTAACCCTATATTAAGCCCTACCCTAGATTCCTTTAAACTGTCTAAAATAAGCCCTACCCTGAAAATAATCCCTAACTAAATCACTTTGACTACAGCCCTGCACTGTGCTACGCTACACCCACCCCTGAAAATAAGCCCTATCTAAAACAAACGGACTACTGCCCTGCGCTACACACTGACCCCTCCCCATAAGAGGGAGCAGACACTAGGTCTGATTTGTTAGATGTGGTGCAGGAATGGCAATGTGGTGACTATATTCTGCTTGGCAGCGTTCTTCTCTGTGTTGTGGTATACAGCCTGGTATAGGTAGAGATAAAGGTCACCTGGAGGATGCCACAATGGTCACTGTGTACCTGCGGTGTATAGTCATGTATTGCCGGACAGCTCTGTACTTGTCTTATTATCGAGGAACATGGTAGCACCACCAGTTTACAGTGCAAAGGAAAGCAGCAGAACTTTTGGTTGACTCACACTCAGTTATTGCTATAATAATATTGTATTATATATAATAGAGAATGAGTTAGATAAAAATTACCCCCAGTGACCAATAGGTAATAATCCCCAGTTCAGCAGCGATTCTGCCACTCCGTAGTTTAATAGAAATTAGAAATTGTATTATATATGGTGTGACCAAGGTGTGTTCTGAATTATTTGCTACCTGATGAAATTCACCACAATGATGATTTAAACATTGGACCTATTTTAATTATACCTGAATACAGATACTTTTTGTGAATTTTTTGAACTTCCTCAAGACTCCAGAGTGCCTTATCATCTTAAAAGCCACTACATCTGAGTTCCCACCTCAGCACCTCAGCAGATACAGTAATAAGAGGAGTAAGTAACGGTATCACAAACAAATGTATGGATGTGTGTGTGTGTATATAGAGAGAGAGAGCGAGAGAGAGAGAGAGAGAGATTCCTTCGGATGGCACACCGCTGTATAGATTCAATTTATAGTTTGAAGGTACCTGGGTGCTCGTTTTACCTCTCCTGGTTTATAATAAGTCCTACCCTAGATTTCTTTAAACTGTCTAAAATAAGTCCTACCCTGAAAATAATCCCTACCTATGTTCATTGACAGTAATGTCTACACCAAGCATCTATACAACTTATAAATAACCAGCCTTTCATTTTATAAAAAGTGCATAGACTAATTTACGTAATTTACAATGTACAGAGACTTATAGACGATAATGGTTTATATAGAGTATTCCAGGGATTTATATAATATGTGTCAAAAGGTAAGTGACTAATATATAAAAGAGACTGTCACTGATATACTGTACAACACAGACTGTATCCTAGTGATTGCTTTTTAATACAAAGATTAATATTGAAGTATTTACAAAAGTCATAGTTTTGAATGACTATGAATACACGAATATAATGATTATCTACAAGACATTGTTGTAGTGTCAAATATTACAAGCATATCTTAATGTTAATGTTAATGGGTTTATCTTGGTTTTGATCTTATAGCAGTTAGTTTTTAGGAATTATATGTTTAATTTAAGTATAGAATCTCTGAACACCACTGCTTCTGTTACCACCTTCCCTTCCATATACAACAATAGTCACCAATTCCAATTAGGTATAATTCAATAAACTGTGTCCCACTTTTTCTAAACCCAACTTAAAGTCTCACGTGTCATTATTTTTGTCCAATTTACTGTGTGTTTCAGGAGGGGAAGGGAAAGTCTGGTTCTACACAGTTTGGCAATATATATATATATATATATATATATATATATATATATATATATATATATAAATATATAGTAACATAGGGCCAGATGCACACTGTGGATGTGCGTTTTGTAAAATCTAAGTAAAAAAGAGTGTTCATGCACACTGTTACTTTATCCACATGATTCCAGGGCCTATATTTGGTTGCTATGGGCAACATCCCTACTTTTCAATCAGATTCAAGCTCTCAGTAGTTAGGCTATAAGTAGCACCTCCTTTGTATATAATAATATTTTCTTTTGGGAGTTTCTAGTGATATTTCTTTATTCTCTGACAAAATAGTTATGAGTGTGCAGGTGTTATTTACATTGTTGGTAAAAGAAAAGGAATTGTACAGTTGATGTTAATATAAAATAGATATCTGTAAAATAAGGTTATTAAGTTCATGCTGTGAGGTTATAAATGTATGTTGGTTCTGGTGGCAGCTATTACTATAAGGTGGGTATAATTAATTGTGTGACTTGGGCTGTAGCTCCATATAAAGTAAACACAAGTTTTACTTTTTATTAATGAAACTTCTATGGTTAACACAATTTATTATATCCACTACTGAATCATACAAATTTGAAGTTACCCTCCGCTGTCAAATACAAGGTGATAACATAGTGACATTATCTGAAAAACAACAGAGAATTGCTTGTGTCATCAGAAACCAGAATATCTGACCATAAATCTCCATCCCATTTTGGACTTCAGGGCAGAGTTCTAGGAATAATTTGTACTAGCAGTAAATTCATTGAGAACATTATGTCCCTGAACCTAGTCATAGTACTGGCCTTTCTATCTATTAATATAAACTGCACCCTGCTGAGAATTTGGATCAAAGTCAGAACTCCTGGTGTTCAAAAAAAAAGGTTTACTGATTTACTCATACATTCTGATACACCACTTATTACCAATAACTGGAATAAATTATAAGGGTTTTGGAGGGTCCATAAATCTTTGAACCTCTCATTATAATGCAGTGCTATTCAGCATTGCAACTCTAATCTATATCCAATTTCCAGAGATGTAAAGCACTAATTGCAATCGTTTCTGTATGTTCTGCAACTGGTCCATGCTTTGTTTGAAGGAACAATGGAACAAGTGATAATAAAGTTATCAAGGTCCACAATTTCACCATAGTGTAAGTGTAAGCAACTGCATCGCAGTCAAATAGAGCTGGCTACAAATCAAATACAAAGTCTCCTCAAAATGGTTTATATTTTATACATAGAGTGGTATTTGCATAGTAAAATCTATATTGTAAATACTATTAACAAACGTTTAAAGGTTGTTGATATAATGTTATTGGTTACTGCAAAACCGCTGGTCTGAGTTACGAGCAAGATTGTATCCCGCTCTTGTGACGCAGTCGGTAGTAGCAGTTTATAATACGATAGTAGCCAGCTCTATGGGACTGCGCTGCATTTCCTAAAGTGCGCGCTTCCATCACATGTCCACCTTTATGTGACACTTGTGAGTTATTGTCCCGATATATACAGAGTATCAAAATGCATCAATATATGGTCACGAGTGCAATTTATTGCTGAGATCTATTTGTTTATGTTGCTTTTTATATTGTTTTTTTTTTATTAATTTATTGTTGTTTATAATTGAATAAGTAAAGTGTTTTTTACATTTTAAATTATCAACAACTTATCCGAGCCACTCAGGCTAGTGCTGCACAAATATTTGTTTCTTTATCTATTTTTCATTATATTACTAAGAGTCTGAATCTCATTTCGTTGCAGCAGCTTGGTAATTTGAGCTAAACGCAGGTGAACTCTTTCCTGTTTGGGTTCTGAAACTACTAGGATATAAAATATTTGTGGTGAGGTTGCAGTAAGACTGATTCAGATTTGAGTTCACATTATCCAATGTGTAAATTGAAACTGAAAGCTTGTTAGTGGTTTGATCTATGAGGCTACGAAGGAAAAATTTTGTGACGCAAAGGAAATATGGGTGAGTTGTGATACATATTACAATATAAGAGACTATACTAGGGGGCATAAAGAGACCTATTAATAACACTGGTTAACAAGAACTTTATTTTTTTTTTCTTATACAAGAGTTTATATAGCTTTATTGCATAGTGTTTTCTGTGCTAAATTCAGATGAGTTTTGAAATGACGATCACATCAGGATTATTATTGGGACTAAATTTATCAGTTTATTGACAAGATAGTATTGGTAAACTGACATATGGCAACATACATTTTTTTTGCTGTGATTTGCCTCAGGAACACCCAACAGTAGTCTGCCAGCATATTTATACTCTGCTTGCCCTGATACCGACTGTCATGGATTTAGGGTTGCGGTGACTGGAGACTCAAGAAGAACAACAATAACTAAATGGAAAAGGGTTTATTTAAACACAGGTACGAGGGAGACTCTGGACGGCAGACGACAATTCAGACTCTGGACTGGCAGAAGAGGACAAAGGAGACCCTGGATCGACAGAAGAAGACAAAGGAGACCCTGGACCAGCAAACGACTCAAGATACTGAATAGAGTACTCAGCACCAGACAGCTGGAACCGACTCCGGAGACCTAGGAGGAATAACAGAAAGATCATCCTGTCTGTAAACAGGAGAATTTGGGTTGGCAACAGGCCTGGGTGGCACTCAGATTAGCAACTATTTGGGTACACACCCTGACCTTGAAAATGGAAGGTCCTAGAAGACCATCTTTGGCTATTGGGGTACCTGAGGCATGCACCTCAACTGTAGCCCTTATGGTAAGGGCCCAACAATAGAAGCTGAAGAGCATGGGAGTGCAATACTAGATGCAGAAGGGCACGGGAACCCAATACTAGAAGCCCCTCCAGGGCTTTTGGCACTAGAAGCCTCTCCTGTGGTAGTAGGCTGATTTGAGAAGTTAGAGAAGTTGAGACAGAGGTTGGCTAATTGGAGTCTGATGCAGTGTATATAGAGCTGGGAGACAGTGATAGCAGGCTGGCTTGGAACGGTAGTGCATCAAACACAAGGTGGATGCAAGCAGGTTTGGACCAGTAGTACAGGTATGCTTGGACCAGTAATGCAGGCTGGCTAGAACCAGAAGTACAGGTAGGCTTGGATCAGTAGGCATGGAAACTTGGAATCCAAGCAGGCTAGGAGCTGTAATGCAGTACAGGCAAGATTAATTTATGTGCAGATTGCACAGGTGCTGTCATCAGGAAAACTAAGGATGGAAACCTGACATCAGAGCTGGAGTACACAGTGGTTACACAGGAGAATTGCAGTTACAAAGTCAAACTGTCAGACATGAAGGAACACAAGGGGCTGATCATAACACCAGGTGGAACCATTCACCATGCTTACTGTTGACTGCTGACTGCTGGCCATACACTATAAGATAAATTGTTCAAATCGAAAGAGTGCACAAAACCATGTAAAATTGCAGGGATTGGAACAATTTATCTTATAGTGTATGGCCAGCTTTACTCAAGATTGTCTGGCAATATATTCAGGTGTCAAAGAAGTGGACCGTCACACCCATGGTCTTGTAATAAAAAGTTTGTCCACCAACTCCTAGTTGTTTGCCTTATGGTCATCTAAGAAAGTCTGGCAAGGAAGCTTTTTCAGCAGAATTAAGTATTAAGCAGGTCATTGAAGCTTTCATTAAGCATTAGTTCTTTTATTTGAGGACAAACAAAGATCCCTTCTTTGAGATTTGCCTGGGGAATTTATTCTCGAGTAGGCAAATGGAAGCCCATTTTAATCCAGTGTTTTGATCAAAATATAGAAAAAGTGCATAACAGAGCTCCAATAGCAAATCCCCAATTTATCCAAGCAGTCGTGCAAACATTTAGCTGTCCCACCAAATGCAACCAACATTAAAACGTCGACCCACTCCCATTTTCTCCCAATGGATGGATGGTTGGATCATGTTGGCATCAATAAACATGGCCGTTCTGTACTTTTATATACTAAACCCCCTCCATTTACAATAGCAACCAGCCTAGCAATCATACAAGTCCACTAAAAAGATGTTGGATAGGATGCACACCGTTATAATGGCTGTGCACGTAGAATGTATATGCATAGAACAAAAATGCTATAATATTTTTGTACCCTATGCATAATCTGTTCCCACACATTGTAAGATAATTTTTATCTTCTGTTACCTGTTATTGTATATAACAACAATGTGCTATAATCCCCTTAATATTCCTGCATAATAATGTGTGGTTTTTTTTTTTATAAATCATTGTTAAATATAATAATTTTACTAAATCTGGCTATCCTTTACTATTACCCCGTTCACAAAAAAGTCTACTACCCGGGTAATTCGGTGAATTTCCCAGGTTCAGTGAACTACCAGGGTAGTGTGCATATTGTGAACAGCGCTAAAATTACTACTAACTACCCTGGTTCATTGTGAATGGTGTCAATTATGAATTACCAGGGTAGTTAGTAAATTACCAGGGTAATTCAGCACTGTGAACAGGGTTAATTACCAGGGTAATTCAGATCCACAGCTGACAACCCTGCTCGTTAAAAACAGATTTACCAGGGTAGTTTATGTGAACGGGGTATATAACTACTCTCAAACTACCTTTATACAGTTATCTGTAGGCTTAATGTTGTAGAAATCTAATCTGAAAACAATGCATAAAATTATTGACTCACAGAGCATATTGTGGTGCCAGCAATTTAACAGCTAAGTATGTTGTGCCAAAGTGTAATACAAAAAGAGCTTTGAATAAATAATTACATTAAACCAGACAGATCTCCAGGAGTGTAATTATTGTTAAATGTTGTGCTTACAATACAAGCCAGCAATAAGCAAACATTGCATTAGCTATTCTAGCACAAGGTCCAAACACATGTAGCATGTTCAGCCTTGTAATGCTCAAACTCTTGTGGCATATAAACAGTAAGTGGGGCAGTGGGGATAAAATTATTGTTAAAAATGTAAATAGGAACTTAGATCTATTAATTATTTACAATCTGCAAACACCCATCAGAGGGTGTTTTCCAATTCTAGTGATCAGAAAACGCCCTCCCTTGTAGGTGGGCCTGGGTTTGTCTGTAAGGAACTTTTATGAAAGCAGCATGTGTACAGACAGTAAAGATAAATGAAATAATCAGTTGTAAAACTTGTTTGTATATACTCCCAGGTATCTATAATATTGCACATCCTACTCTTAAAAACGCCTAGGTTAATTTCCTGAATCTGCAAGGGTTTTTTTCCTCTAAGAAATATGTAAACTGTAATTTAGATGTAATTTAACCCCAAGTTATGTGAAACCTGGCAGTGCCTGCAAAACACTCAAACACTCAAAATGCTTTCAACTGTATCTCCTGGCTTTTTATGTTGTGTATCACTTGAACACTTTGGTTTCTCTGGTGCCCTCCTTTATTGTTAATGTACGTTAACAAAGCTGGTTCTTATCTCTGCCAGGGTTGTACCCTTCACTGACCTTTTTTTCCCCATTATTGAACCCCTGGCGGCTGCCATTTGGGGATCTACAGATGTGAAAGAAGATGTCCTGCTCACTCTTAGTTATCCTCTGTCGCCAACATCTTCCATTTTCTTGAGACTTATGGTTAGCTGTTTGATTATAAGGTTAATCTATCAAAATCTTATTCTCCCTTATCTCCATTGTGGAATAACCCGTCATTTTCCCAGGGCATCTCTCATAGTTTTTCACTCTGAGGTACCGTGTGGGTATTCGATTTACGTTGGATCTAATATAAAATCACTGTTGGCTTTCTCCATCTTAAATTTACACCATTTACCCTTCCCTGTAGTGATGGGAAATCTAGTTCATTTTGGTGATTAGTTCATTATGATCTAGTAAACTCAAAATACTAGTTCAGAAGATTAGTTAAGCATTATTTCACTTTATCATTGTTCATTATTTCACTTACTGACTCTGAGACTCACACTGAGTCAGAGAACTGATCAGTGATATGTATGAACTATTGAACTGGAAGTTCCAGCGAGTAAGTGAACTAATAAACTAACTGAAATAATTGCAGGAGAATGATTCATGAGTCATAAAAACTATGTAAGAAGAGACAGGAGAGTGGCAGCACGGCAGGGCAAAAAAATAAATAAATAAAAAATAAAATGAAAATGGTGCAAAAAAAAAAAAACGTGATAATTCTAAACCAGCACCTGCAGACCTAACGCAGCAAAGTAAAAAGAAAGTGATTTGGAAATGTACCTTGTTGTGACATTGCATTATGGTAGTGTGGTTCGGGATCAGCTCCATACTTATGCCTAAGCACAGCAGTGCCACACATGGTAGCTTACATGCACTGTGCTGACTCTGGCTGACTCAGAGAGCTGAGCAGTGATCTGTTGAACTAGTTGAATCTGGTGAACTAGTGAAATTAAAGAGCCAGGAGGTGAGTGAACTACTAAACTACTTGCAGGACATTGACTCATGAGTCAGCAAAACAATGTAACTGATTCTGCTCAGCAGTCAGTTCACACTATATCTGAGCACAGCAGGTTAGTGTACAGAATAGTGTATGAGTGCTGAATAACAGTGGAGCTGTAGATTAGCACCTATGCACCCAATAGAATGTTTAGCACACATGTTTGGACTTTTGGACTAATAATAGGAGTAGCATGACACATAGACCTAGGGGGTGTAGATGCTATGTTATTTTTATTATATATGTCTTTGCTGGGCTTTGTTTAGTGTTTTGTACTAGTGCGTTACTTTTATAGCATCAGATTCAGAGTTGCCCTGATGGAGCTATTGGAATCTCTATCAGTCATTTTGAACTAATCAGTCCTGAACTACCCATCACTACTTTCCTGCCCCGTAACCCTTTCTGCTACCTTCAGATCTGCCACTACCTTAACATTCTCCCCATATCATTGATACACACTCTGGCTTCAAACAGCTATTCAAAGACCCTCTGGCTTTAAATAGCTATGCATATCCTCCCCACTCAGAAAGGGTTTGATTTATTCTATTTATAGGTTACTTATCGCTTCCTCACTGGGTTATCAGGACATGCAATGACAGCATTGGGAATGCGATCTGGGGGGGGTCACAAAATCTTCTGTTTCCGCTAGCATAAAGGAAAATGCTTACAAGGTATAGTATGGGTGATATCTCACCCCCAAACAGTTCCCTATGTGCTGGAGATTTTGTGGTCAGCCCTGTTTTCCTTATTTTGGGACAAGTTCCATGATCTATTGCATACACATACAACATCTTGGGGGCCAAAAATGGGGCAAAAAAAGTCCCTTCCCATATCTTCCCAAGACTCGCCCCCTTTGCCGCTGCGTTCGCGGCACATTTTAACTTTTAATTAATTTTATTAATTAGTGCCTATCAGTTTGTCTCTTATCGTGACAAAGTAGTAGGCAGGGAGGACAGTAGGACTGTCCCGTTGAAATCAGTGCTGTGTTCATGTATACACCCCTGACCCATCCTGTCCCTACTGATCCATGGTCGTTCCTCCTTTGTCTCCCACTCCCGGGCCACGACAAGCACTCTATGGGCAACATTCATATTTACACTCTCATGACCTACACTCTCATGGGAAAAACCATGTTGAATTGCAGGGGAATGAATGCTAGTATTTTATGCAGTGAGAATACTTTATTTTTGCATTTTGCACACATATACTGACCAGTGTTACTGTTACACTGTTATTAGACTTGCGCTAATTCAATTTGCCTCCCTTGCACTTCAACAAACCTTAAACATGGTTTTACCGATGAGAGTGTAAATCTGTCCCTATGAAGCTTGCCTTGCATATCCTGTCAGCTGATATCTGATCTTACAGCATTTATTTTGACTGAATATAAAGGTTAAACCATATAAGTCTTGGTTAAGGCAGACTCTCAGGTGCATAATATTATAGTAAATGTATATATTATCTTTTCCGAAACCACAGCAATGGTTCTAACAGCATGTATAAATTGTCCTTCTGTGTTGTGTATTTTGGTGCAAAGAAATCTTTTTATTTTATTTATTTCATACATTTTTAACTGCAGTTACTGCTATATTTCCTTTTTGACTTCTGCGGCTCAGTTGCTTTGTATCTAAAGCTACCATCCATCTGTGCTGCTCTAAATTTAGACCACAGCCTGAGGATGCAGTAATAATTAAAAAAAAAAAAAAAAAAAACATGTGCGCAGCTATGGGATTTCATGTATGTAGTAGTGTTTTACAAAGATGATGAATAATGGTTCAGGGTTTTCTGCCGGTGACATATTTTCTTCCTTTCATTGCATAATAAAAGGCAATAATGATACATTTATACATTGATGTAATATATATATATATATATATATATATATATATATATACATTTCTGCAAAAATATATGTAAAATTGGTCAGTATCTGTGTGCAAAATGCAACAACATTCATTTTACCCCCCCTGCAATTCAACATGGTTTTGCCCATTCTAATTGGCTGCACCAGGGCCGGGAGGTGGGTAGGGGATATTTGTCCCATTTTATGTCTGAAACTTTGAGAGGCATGATACCATCATATATTTATTAAAACATTTTCTATTATAGCTTACATTTTTATACTTTTGGCTTGGTAAAAACACATCACATTTTAAAATGATCACGTATGGTGACTACAAAGCCTACGCTTTATGTGTTATTTGTATTTCATACTCATCTTTAAAAGTGCAACAGCAGATATAAGAATCATCTGCTAGGTCTATACATAATATTGTCGCAAAAGTTGCAAAACACAGAAATCCAATAAATACATTGATGCAATCAGACAGCGTGATTAAAGCTAAGGTCACTAGCTATTGTGACATCAATATTCAATTATTGTATACTACAATGACTGCTGATATCTGTTTCTACATGTTTTAAAACTGATGATGATCTTTCAAACATATTGATAATAACATCTTTATATGAATGGTGCAATTTTAAATCTCACTTCTTTACTGACACCTTATATTTCAGTAACAAATGCAAGATTCTAAATATTTGTACTATACTGGGAATGTGGTACAATCAGGGCTCAAATTGGGCATTTCAAGGTGGCGGTATGTCTCTAAGTCTGTCCCCACCGGACCCGCGATTTTTATACTGCAAATTCTCCCTTCCATGTGGAGGGCCGGGACTTATCAAGGGGCAGGCTTATCAGGAGAAGAGGTGGTGGTATGCCATAGCGGAATATACCGGCCCACTTATGGTATGAATATGCATAAAACAGGGTAGTGCTTAAAAACTAAAGACTATGAGCTAGAGAGAACATTTGGTGAAAAGAGCATGGGGACACGACAGAACTAGGGGACTGGAAGACTGTTTAGGAGGTAACTAGAGGAGAAGGTGTGTGAGGGAGCTGGAGGTTGGTGGTTTCTGAGAAGTAAATGGAGGGTGCTTATTTCATACAGTGGTGGTTTTATGTAAATATTTAAATTTTGGGTTGAGTTCGGTGGAAATGGAATCTTTGGGACTATTTAGTGGTTGCTTAATAAAAGTTATTAAACATAGTTAATAATTTATCTATGTTCTGTAAATAGGCTTCATATTCACTTTTATAGTGAATTTATATAGTGAAAATGTAATTACTAAATGTAAATAAGATCAATTTAATATGACCAGATAAAATAGAGGCATCATTATAAAATATGTGAATACTAAGTTAATACTGGGGTTAGTTTCAGGGACTTTTTCTAGATCTAGGGCAAGCCATTAAGGTTAAAACACCAGTAGCAACAGGTAGTTTAAAGATGCAAGAACAGATAGGAGAAAGTAGGGCAGTCGGTTTGCTGTGCTGATTTTGGATGACTCAGACAAAACTTCATATCCAATGTCCTAATACCTCTTTGTACACTTCTGCGCTGACAGAATTATAATAGGTGAAGTATACAGCGAACAGTAGAGTGGAGTATAGAGAGAGAGCAATAGAGAGAGGGGTATGGAGGGAATTGTAGAAGAAATAAGTATAACGGGAACAATGATGGGGGAGAGGGATATAAATGGTGACCTTAAGATGTGGCAGTGGCAATAACGTGGAAAATGAATAGTGCAATCTATATCTGGATGGCAATCAGCAGTGAGTGACTAATATCCAGATCCAGGTATTCTAGGCCAGCTTTGTGCAGAGAGGTTGCTGTAAATGCAGGACAAAGCCTAAGACAAGAGATCAGACAGCTTTGTGTACTAGAAGAATTTATTTATGGGGTGAGAATATTGTGTTGAGATGCATCAATTATAATAATAATAATAATAATAATAATAATAATAATAATAAAATTAGAACACATAGTTATTAGTAAGCTATAATGTTACAGTGGTAGTTTAGTGGGTCTGTTGCTCGGTAGGTTAGTAATGTCATTTAGCAGAAGCAGTTACTGGGGAACAGGGTTTGTTTACTATAGCACAGGGACAGCTTGTACAGAATGTTACGTCCCTGCTGGACCTGTCAATCAAATACTAAGGGGAGACACTGTGATGTAGTGCTTTAGTGGAGGAGATCCCTAAATCAAGGGGGTAAAGTAAGGGGGGGGGCTGAGTAGAGTTGTTTGGCAAAAAAGAGGACGTAAGGGAAAGAGCAGTGAAAATATTTGAATTAAGAACATTGGAACAAACCCAGACTTTATGTACTATTGATTTACTCATGATTTACTCACAACTGGGCAAAACCATGTTGAATTGCAGGGGAGTTAAATGTAATTAGTTGCAAACAGTATAAGAGTTGAGCAATGTTGTTTCATATCACAACAGTGTAATAACAGTGTAACAGTAACCCTGGTCAATATCTGTGTGCAAAATGCAAAATTAAAGTATTCTCTCTGCATGCAAATACTAACATTCATTTTACCTCCCCTGCTACTCAACATGGTTTTGCCCACTTTACCTTTGTAAATTCAAAACTACGTAAGTATGTATACAGTCATATATGTAGAAAAAAATGTTACATAAAAGTTATTGGTGGTGGTAAAATTGTTNGTTATTTTATTGTATGATTCTTATTTACAAAACTATTCAGACTTAACAAATTATTTTTGTTTACAAAACAATTGAAGGAAGGGAAGGACTGCTAAAAAACATTGGAAGCAGAGATAACAAAAACTTTATTGTTTCCATCTTGTGTCTGAGTGAATTGTAGAATTGGAAATTTATAATTGTTTGCTAAAATATATTTTTGTGAACGTTTATATTTATCATAAGAGGGAACATCATAAGAGTGCATATCATCCATACCTTGATAAAAATCAGTTTTAGATAAACAGTCTGGGATTGTCGGAGGGTGAATTGATCTACAGCATATCGGAGTTACAGCCTTAGTCGCGTTGTTTAGGCGAAACAGGAGTGAGGAACTTCTTCACCCAAAATAGACTCGGATATGGTAATAACCCATAAACTCTGAATTAAAGGGCACGACCACCAGATGTGAAATATAGATCCCACTAAACCCTGGCACCTCCAGCATGTATCAGGAACCGCAGGATAAAATTTGTGTAGACGGTCTGGTGTGCGGTACCTCCTCGAGAGCATTTTGAATGCTGTTTCATGAATCTCCAAACTAGGGGAACCAATAGATGTGTTTTGGAAAATCCTGGTCCACTGAGTTTCATCAAAAACATGTCCGAAGTCCTGCTCCCAGGCCTTGAGAAAGGGAGGAGGTGTGGGAAAAAGATCCATAAGAAGAATCTTATAAAGGCAGGAAATAGCATGCCTGGGAGGTTCAGACAATCAAGATTTGATACAAATACAAATACAGATTGGATACAAATACAGAAATATTAAATTCATTTACCTGTTAAATTTTATACCCTCAGCTCTTGAATTGTGTTATTTGATATCATTCCAGAAACTAATCCATATGGAATAGAGGTAGATATTTGCTTCTTGCTATTGGAGCAGCTGTGAAAAAGGCAATTCTTCTTTATGTATACTCAGAGCCCAATGCCTAGTGGTAGGATGGCACCTGCTTGTTGTCTACACACTTCTGTTAATATCTGTAAATTTGTTGGTTCACATGTAAAGACTTCAAAATATCATTTCGTTTTTGTGAAAACTGAACCTATATTTATAATGTAATACATTCTCTATTAAATATAAATAAAATATATGGTGTCCTTATCTATTGTTGTATTAAAATACATAAAAACCTCTGAGCAGTCAAGTAGAACTTTCATATGTACATGTTGTAGCTGGCTATTATTGTTGTGGTCTAGAACAGGTGCCAAAGTGTGACTCAGCACAAAGTCGTGTAAGACTGTGTTCTAATTTTATTTCACTACAGCAACTTTGACATTTTATTATACTTCCTGCAAAGTGGCAGATTAGTAAAGCACAGTCATGCCTTCCCTGAGCTTAGTTTAAATACGTAAGGATGAGCTATGAACTCCATCACCATGCCACAATATTAGCACTCCAAAAATGTTGACCTTGTCTTTTGAAATATAATCATACTGTAGATAGACACTTACTCTATTACTTGCAGTAAAGGATATTTAATGAACCCAGTGAACCTATGTGAAGGAGTGGTGCTTCTTATAACAAACAAGTGGAAAATGAGGGTAGACGTTAGGGAAGTGTCCAATAGTAATGGGCTCTGGTCTAACCCATGAAACCCATCGGGAATCAGTGATGTTAGCTATGTCTAAGAAGTGCACAGTGCAGTCCATAAAACATTCCCTCAAAT
This sequence comes from Platyplectrum ornatum, assembly GCA_016617825.1. Lineage (NCBI taxonomy): Eukaryota > Metazoa > Chordata > Amphibia > Anura > Limnodynastidae > Platyplectrum > Platyplectrum ornatum. The sequence continues at coordinate 58,717 of JABWIB010000837.1, read as the reverse complement.
TCTCAGACACACACTATGCACTCCATAACACATTATTTCTACAAATTGCACACTGCATCCCATAATATTTTGTCTCTTTGTGAAACCCCTGGTCGATAACATCAGTAATGCCACACAGTGTTGAAGAATGGATAAGTCTGGAAACAACTGGAGTAATGAGATTTAGAGTATTACCCTCACTACCGCGCCCAGCCCAACCCCAACCTGGCACCAACTGAAACCAGCGCAGGAGGGGAGGCTGAGGAGACTCAGCCCACACCATTAAGCACTTTACCATTCCCTCCTTAGCCCAATTAGCACACATGGTTTGCAAGAATGCGTATTTATTAGGGGTTCTAAAAGGAAATCTCTGGCTCTGACTTAGTTATATTACAGGAATAAATCAATGACATTTAGAATTTATAATCTTCAATTGAATACTGTTACATCGTTGGGCATAGTAAATCAACACGAAACATAATTGCAATTATCGGAAAAAATCACAAAACACTAAACATAAAGTCTTTCCGCAGTTATAATTGAAGCGGAGGAGCTAATGGGGGAGCGAGATACTGTAGATGGAGTTCGAGTATCGCACAACCCGCAACCACCATGCAGGATGAAGGGGTAGGGCACATGATAAATAGTCTCTGGCAAAACAGGAAAGGTGTTAAACCCGGTTCAGCCCCTGGATGAGACATCTCAGATGGAGGTGATTGTGGTGTTGGTAAGCGCCTCATTCTCGCCACGGCGTAACTGTAGCGAAAGGGGACTTGGCAGCGGTTTGGTAGCCATGGACTGGTCACGTCCCATCTCCAAAATTTTACATTCTTTGTGGGTCTTCCCCAATGCCTGTGGGCGAACTTTCGTCGGGACCACAGATACAGGTAGTTACTGTCGTCTTCTTCCTCTTCCCAGTTCTCGGTGGGTCAGTGAACTATAGGAGGGACTCGGGAGTACCAGGCATCGTTGATCCCAGCCGACGTCTTCTTCTGTGCCACTATCTCAGCGAGTCTAGCCAGCCATTTGGTGGCCAACCATGCACCCTCTTCCCTTCTTCCTGTTGGGATACCTGGGTGGTTTTCTTCAATTGGCTCCAACCAGTTGTCCTCATTGAAGCGTGGCTTGGGTTCCTCAGCTAGGGATGCCTTCCCCAACTCCTCAGTATTGGCCAGTGCCCATGGGGACATGAACAGGACCACATTCAGGTCTTCCTCAGTCCCCTAACTGTGGTCGGTCAAATCCGCCCAATCACGATCAAGTTGATACCATTCTCTCACACCCAAAACTCCATCTTCCACTTGTTGCGCACTTTTGAAACTTTTATAGTCATGACATCAGCCATGGCCAACTTATGACAGAGGACTAAGACCGTGGAATATGCGTTCTTTACAGCCCTCGGTTTTGCCCTAGCTCTTAGTGCCTAGTCCTCTTCTCTCTACCTCCTGGTATCCAGTAGCTTTCCCCTTCTCCTCCTTCCTACCCCTGGTCTCCATTCTTTACCACTCTCACCTCCAGCCATACTTTCCAAGGTCTCCATTCCCATCCACTGCTCCTTTCCTTGGCTATCCCTCTGCCTCCTAATCTGCTAGCCCCTCTCCTTCCCAGCTCTCTCTCTCTCTCTCTCTCAGTTCTTTCAGCCGTCTCCTACCTCCCTTTCTGTGCCTCTCTCTCTCTCTCACTTCACCCTCTCTCTCTCGCTATCCTCTCTCTCTCCCCTCTCTCTCTCTCCCCTCTCTCTCTCTCTCTTCTAGATCTCTCTCTCTGTGTTCTTTGTCGGTTAGTCTTGTTCGTCCGTGCCTACTGTCTTGCGTCCGGGCCTTTGTTCTCTGTTCTTGTTTTTCTTGTCTGTCTGTGCCCAGTGTCAAGGCTCTCTCTTACCTTAGTGGTGGATTAGTTGGGGACCGCGACCTGCAATCGCCAACCGCAGCAAACCCATCCTCACCATTAGAGGCTCTGGTGAACACCAGGCGGTGGCATAGATTGCGCCCCCCAACTTCCCACCATTGTTAGGCAGGACTTCATTACACAGGGCCTGTGGTGACTTGAATTGTTTCATCTGCTTTCCTTAGCTCTCCCGGTAGCAGCCTTAACCTATGTACCCCTGTAAAGAAAGAGTTTTTATGCATTTTATTAATAAATAGCATTGTACTACTGTGATCCCGTGGCTGGAGTACTTTTAGCACATTTAGTAATGGGATCTTCCCTGCAGAACGTCCCCCTTCAACAGTCCAAAGGAAGGAGGATGATTCACTGCCAAGCCATGCCGGAGAAGGGAGCTGATTTCACGCAATTTCAATGTAAGTGGATACTATCACAATAGTTAGAGTAAGCATCCTACTTCTGACTATCCTTCATTTACTTTTTGGTGAGGACAAGAATAGAAGACTCTGAAAGTGGACCTTAAGGAGGGAGACACATGGACGCCAAGAGAGGTTAACCCATGTGTAAGTAACTACTATAGATATTTGTATATAACATTGATCACATCCCTAATTTGGAACTTTTCTTATTGATTTTGTTGGGAGAATAACCGCCGACAGCCCACTCTCCACCCCCGATGTTCATCAGATGATCGCATCCCTGTACATATAAGGAAGAGACATTTACCAAGTTCTTTGGATTGCATGGACTTTTTATTTTTTTTCAAAAATTGTATGTACCTTTAATACATTAGTTTACTGATAGAGCGCTGTGGGAGTCCTTTTTGTTATATTTATAGATTTGGGCATACTTATTCATTTATTTATGCTGTTTGGGGAACAAGGGTACCCCTAATTTGTGTTCCCATCGGCTGCTGGGCGCTTTGTGGTTCTATTTATTGTAATTGAATCCCACCTCTGTAGGGCACCCATATAGTGGAAATGGCAGGATTTTAAAGGGGTTTCCAAATGCTTGCAATGCATGTAGGATATACTAAAGCTGTGCAGATGGTACACTATATAAATTCAAGGCTGGCAACAGAAATCTTGGGGCCCCAGTACACCCTGATTTTTTTTGGGTCCCCCTCAGTAGTGATAACACTAGTAACAGGGCTCCCTGAAGCTTGGGGCCCGTCACAGCTGTCCCACTTGTCACCCCCTGTCGCCGGCCCTGTATAAAGTACATATTAGGTACATTAGGTCATGGTTTCTGGGCTACTGTAAACGTCCCCTGTGTTTTCCACTTCCATAATACATTTACCTTGCCACACATACACAGTACACATCATTTTAAATTCTTCCTGCATGTGACATACAGTGTATCCCATAAAACGTTCCCTGGCAAAAACCATTAAACACATTATTCTGATTGTGATCCAATCATAATTGCATGGGTCCCTGACTAAAACAGAATACACAGATGTGAGTTAGAATCCATCCACCTCTCCATTCCTGCAGTTTAGTAAATGTGGCCCCTGGTGGATGAAATCACTGTCATGCTAGCAGAGTGGGGAAACCAGGATCTGGTCCCTTGTCCTTAATATATGGTCACTATCATCATAACAATTCTGACACTTAAAATCTTCAGTTTTGTATGTTGTAGTATTTGAATGAACAGAACAGAATATGTTATATTTGCTATGAGCAGAACAATAACCTGAGACATAATTACTGAAATCGGAAACTGAAGCAGAATAGCCACTGGAGACACAAGGGTAACAGAAGCTGGAAATAAAGGAAAGGAATCATGACCAATATGAAAGGAGCCAGAACGTATTAGTGAGCTCCAGGACACAAGTCAGCAGACAATGGAAATATGTTGCCCTGACAAAGGTGTGTACAGAGTGAGAGGTTTAAATAACACACATAAGAAGTGAGGCCAGCAGTCGCACCTGAGAGGAGTAATGCCAGGGTTGCCTACTTTTGCAAATGGATTTCAGGGAGATTGTGACAAGCGCTGCACAAAAGGGGTGTAACTTGTGCCCACAAAGGGGTGTGTCCTGTGGATAGCTCCACCCATGGGTGTGTCTAGCTCTGCCATGAGAACTATTTCACAATAAAAATAGCTGCATCAGTATTTATTATTTC
>JABWIB010000837.1:32205-54053 GCA_016617825.1 Platyplectrum ornatum | reverse complement strand
CTGAATGAGCATCAGGGAGATTATCCAGCACTTCAGGGAGTCAGGGAGATCACCCACTTTTCAGGGAGTCTCCCTGATATTCAGGGAGAGTTGGCAACCATGAGTAATGCCTGCAACTATGATAAAACAACAGGGCCTAAATTTACTAAACTGTAAGATTGGAAAAGTGGGAATGTTGCTGATAGCAACCAATCAGATTCATGCTCTGTTTCAGTTTAAATATTGCAGAATGTGAGGTGTATTTGAATGGTTGCTATGGGCAACACTCCCACTTTTCCAGTCTTGTAGTTTACTTTAGGTCCAGGAAATGTGAAAAGAGTATTATAGCTGGTAATGTTTTCCAGTTGTACTTAGTTTACCATAAAGGTATGCAATATGCAAATTACTATGGGCAACAGGATTAAAATTAATTTGCATACCTTCCATTTGAAAAATATATATTGAATCGATGGTGCTTGAGACACAAGAAACAAACTAAATATTATTAATAAAGACAGATAATTGCAATAAATCTATAATGGACCAGCATCAAAACCAGCTAGCAACTGAATATAAGCAAAATAAAATATAAGTATATAAACCAACTTGTATTTGCTCTCCTATTATACACTGAATTGCTGCTGCTTAATAATAATGGAGGGACCAAACTCCATATCAAGACCAAAAACTTAAAAGAAGAAACTTCTCAGCAGAGCAGACAGTATATAGTAAATTATTTATTCATAAGATATGTTTATATCAAGCACAACAAATATTAATATCCATAAAAAACTTATCTTACATTGCAACTGTTGTTTTTCCCATGGTATAATTTCATAATAAAAATATATGGTAATACTTTTTCTGTGTACACAATTTAGGCTGTGTTTTGTGTTTCTGTAACGTTTTATGTTTAAACCAGTTGCTTTTGATTTTTTCCATCTTCATTGTTAAATGAAATGGGTTTTAAAATAAATAAACATGCACAAGTTGAAGTTAGCAGACTTTGTTTTGTGTCCTCTCTTGGGCCTTTATTTACTAAACTATATTTACTAAGCTATATTTTACATACTAGAGAATGTCAACTGCTGAATGGCAGATAGAATTGGTTGCTATACTGCACTACACAACATTTCTACTTTTCGAGGGCTTGTTGCTGGGTAGGGGGTGGGTCATGTCTGTTCCACTCTCAATGGCAAATGTTGGGAGGTATGCATATAGAAAATCCTCAACATTTCACTGCTTATTTCAATAAAAAATATGCTTATAAAAGCCAGTCTAACATGATTTATGCTGTACATAGCAAAAATATGAACTAAGAATGTGTAGTTTTTTCATTACATTTTCAAGCATTAATAGCTTGATGTAATCTCAGTTGCAGATATTTCTTCCGATTTCTTCCAGTTTCTATTCTGGCAATGGTAAAGCTCTGTGGTTTTGTCCCAGAATAACTTTCACTTTACTCTTCACTTTAGCTTTGCAGGTTTGGATTTTATTCAAGAGCTTTCCTTGTTACATTCTGTTTTCAACTAAAAGCTGTCAATTGCGGAGAGCTATAAAATTGATCATTTGAAGTACTAATAGTGCTAATTTCATCCTTGTTGCCTCCTTAAATTCTGTCTGCCTGGCAGACTTGAATGCACACTTGAATGCACGCGTAATATCCATACTTATGCACTTTACATGTGAACGCAACAAATGGACACAAAGGACAAAAGTAGCTAAAGTATGTAAAAGTATGCTCACACAAACCAATCCAGACATAGAATCTGGCATACATACGCACAGTTTATGACTAAATATTTACACTCCATGATGGATACAACACTATTATAGTGGCAACAAATAGCAGCATTTCAACGTAATGCTAAAAGGCAAGGGGATGCTACATCGTTACTATAAATTGTGCCTTGATACACCCTGGAGAATAGAAACGTATATATAAATTGGCCTATTTGCAGTTGCAGATTTTATTATTATTATTTATTTATGAACAAGTTTTTATATAGCAGTATCAGATTGCATAGCGCTTTACAATTTTAACAATCAATAACACATGACTGGATGGTAACAGACAGAATGCTTACATTCTATAGGATATGGGGGATTGATACAAAGGGGTAAGTGCTATTATTATACAATGGATGGACCAGCCAGGTTGTATCGTAAGAGTGCTCAGTGCTCTGTGTGATCCAGTCACACAGCAGTGTTATTAGCAGAAATTGTTGGTGAATAGTTACAAGTAGAACATGTTAAGTAGGTTGAGGAATATGGTAGGCTTGTCTGAATAGGTGACTTTTAAGGGAGCGCTTAAAAGTTTGGAGAATGGAGGATAACCTTAACAGGCGAGGAAGATTATTCCAGAGGGCAGGTGCAGCTTGGGTGAAGTCCTGTACTCGGGAATCAGAGCATTTGTTTAGTGTAGATGAAAACTGTAGATCCTGTGAAGATCTTAGAGAACGAGCTGGGATATATCTTGAGATGAGTGAGGATATATATGTGGATGCGATGTTATTGATGGCTTTGTAGGTTAGCAACAAGATTTTATATTTAATTCTGTAACATACAGGCAAACAGTGTAGAGACTGGCACTAGAAGAGCGTTTAGCAAAGAAGATTAGTCTGGCTGCTTCATGTAATATAGACNGTAGGGGGGTGATTTTATACTGTGGGAGGCCAATTAGGAGAGCATTGCAGTAATTAACTCAGGAGATAATTAATGTATGAATGAGAGGTATTTACATATTCTGGAAATGTTTTTTAAATGTATATAACTGGATTTAGAAACAGATTGTATGTGTGGAGTAAAGGACAGTTCAGAATCGAGAGTAACACCTATACAGCTTTGTGAACAGGAGCTATCTCAGCATTATCAACAGAAATGGAGAGGCCAGTTTGACAGCTTTTAGTGGCAGGTGGAAAGATTATTAGTTCTGTTTTTGAAAGATAATGATTAAAATTGGCAGAAGGACATCCAAGATGAAATGGCAGAAAGACATTTAGTTACACGGGCCAACACGGTTGGTGATACTTTGAAAGTAGATAGGTATATTTGTGTATCATCCGCATATAGATGATACTGAAAACCAAATGAATTTGTTAGCTGTCCAAGGGAAGTGGTATAGATAGAGAAGAGCAATGGACCTAAAACTAAGCCTTGTGGTACTCCAACAGACAGGGGAAGTGCAGGGNAGGTGGATCCAGAGAAGNNAACACTGAAAGANNNATTAGAGAGATAGGATATAAACCAGGAGAGAGCTGTGTCCTGAATACCCAGTGATTGTAACATTTGTATGAGTAGTGAATGGTCAACAGTATCAAAACCAGCAGAGAGATCCAGGAGAATTACTAGAGTAGTGACCTTTGGATTTAGCAGTGATAAGATCATTGACTACTCTAGTGAGGGTAGTTTCTGTTGAGTGTTGGGAACGGAATTCTGACTAGAAAGGATGTAAAAGTTTGTGTAAAGAAAGAAAGTTGGTCAGGCGAGAGTAGACTCGTCTCTCAAGCAGTTTAGATGGGCATGGGAGTTGGAAATTGGATGGTAATTAGAAGGAGAGTTTGGGTCAGAGTTTTGTTTTTTCAGAATTGGAGTGATTAGCGTATGCTTGAACATGGATGGGAAAGTACCAGTGGAGAGAGAGAGATTGCAGATTGTAGTTAGACTGGAATAAGCACAGATGATAGACTTTGACTAACTTGTGAGGGTACGGGATTAAGAGGACATGTAGAAGAGAAAGAAGAGAAGAAAAGAGAAGATGCTTCCTTGTGATTTGTGGGTTGGAGTGAAGCGATGTGTGCGATGTGGTTTAATAGTGTTTGACACGGCAATGTGAGTAGCAGTTGAAAGTTTGCAGGTTACAAGGTGATGGTCTGAGAGGGGATGAGGGTCGTAAGATCAGACACAGAACACAGTTTAGAGAATACAAGATCAATTCAATTTCCATCCTTGTGTGTAGGTGAAACAATCCATTGGGAGAGGCCTAGAGATGAGGTTAGAGAGAAGAGCTTAGAGGCATGTGGAGATGAGGGATTGTTGATGGGGATACTGAAATCAACTAAGATAATGTTTGGGATGTCAGAGATTGCATCTAAACCTATTTATTAAATGCAAGCCATCATATATTAACATTCTGTATACCGTGTTTCCCCAATAATAGGATCTATCCTGATAATAAGCCCTACCCTATTTTATAGTAAACTGTCTAAAATAAGCCCTCCCCGAAATTATGCCCTATCTAAATCACTCTTCCTTTAGCCCTACTCTATGCTAAATAAGCCCTATCTAATCTAAACATTACGGTAACTACGTCCCTACGCTACACTCGGCCCCCCCTTCCTTCTCCTCATGTAAATGATGCCGTACCCCTGCTTCTCCCAGTGGCTCCCAGCATCTGACTATGGCTCCCGGACTCTCACCATGACTCCCAGGCTCTGCCCACAGACCCCCATCTCTGCCTACTCACCAAGGCTCTCCTCGCCGCTCCCAGAGCCGGAGTCCATCCAGCGTTCCATCCATGTTCCATGTTCGGTATTGAATTGGGGGATATATCTGGTGCCCACAAATCTCTTTTCTCCTGATTCCTCACTCGCCGCAGCCCCCCCCTCCTCCTCGGCCATTTACATTACAGAAGGCAGCTGATGGGGGTCGTAGAGGGCTATGCTTCTTCACTGAGCACAGCTACAGGTACAAATATTCTGTGTATATATCTCTATATTATAGATAATCCGTGTCAGGGGACACTATGTCAGCAGCATTTTGGCCACTATGTAAGCAGCAGAGTTCAATAAAATAAGCCCTACCCTGAAATTAAGCCCTATGGCGTTTTTTGGTCCTTATTATCGGGGAAACACGGTATGTATTCTATAGTTGGTAATGCTGTAAAATTACATGTGATATTAACAGTGGGCCTGCTATGACTAGTGTCTCTGTGCACTGCTATGTGATAAAATATGGTTTATCTTGCACAATAAATATGGGTGCAGTAGTTGCTTGTATTTAACAACAAATAAAAATGGAAATAGAAAACTAAGACTGGAACAAGTACAATATAATGTACAGTATGACTGTACATTCTACGACCAATGATTAATTTTTGCTGGCTGTATTGTTAGTTCAGGAAGTAAATAACACAGTACAATACTGTGCATTCCCTGAGAGGCTACATTTCTTGGCTCACAAAAAGGGGTGTAGACTCATTTGTTTCCTGATATTCCTGTTACTGGCTGCAGCCTTATGCACGCAATGGCCCTATTTAAACTCTGCAATGCAATGTGTACAGTAATATTGAAAATAAGTCAAACAGTTTGTATTTCAAAATTTACAGTAAATGAACACCACACTTAAAGAGGCTCTCTAATAAAGCACTGTCCAAGGTATCTTATTGCCTCACCACCATGTTCTATGGACAAAACTGAAAGCATTCTACCATTCTCCATGCATCCACTCTCCCACCTACATTTTCATCACTATTAACTAATCTACCATCTCCACCACCCAGGTTCCTTGACTGTTTACTCTCCTTCTCCTCCCATATTTGTGCCCTCTATCTTGCTGCTTTAACCTCCACAACATTGCTCAAATCAGACCATTCTTATCCACCAAAGCCACTAAGACGCTCAATCACACTCTTGTCATATTCTGCCAAGGCCGCCATCAGGGGGGACAGCCGAGCCTACTGCCCTAAGCCCGGCGCCCTGTACTGGTGTGGAGGCCCTTGCAAGCAGCCTGCCTGAACTCACTTAGACGCCACTATTGGCGTCTAAGTGAGTTTAAATAGGCCGGATGGCCTCCCGCACTGAAGTTTTGACGTCATGACACCCTGGCGTCACAAAATCCAAGGACCGGGTGATTGTGCTGGTGGCCCTGCTCCCTGCCATTCCACTACCTTCTTCCTCCTCATGCCAAGGTCTCCTGTTCTGTCCACCTACCTCCTATGTCTCTTTGCTTCTCTTGAGCTTCTTCACTCTTATCCTTTACTATACATCCATTTTTGTGCCATTTTAGCCATGCTTTCTGCTTTATTGCTATCTGTACTTATTTTTGCACTCTTCTTGTATTCCATTTTGTGTCTACTGTGTTGCTAATTTGCACCACCATTCTGTTTTAATGTGATCAGCTGCAGAAACTGTATGGCACCTTATAAATGTTAATATCAGAAATACTAATAAAATTCCAAAATAGCCCTGAATTGGTTTTTAAAGTGGGCTTATGTGGGTGTGGCAATCATTGGTAGATGGGGAAAAAACAAAAGTGGACAGGGTTATCACCAACCCATTACACAGATCCTGCTGCAACTGCATCTGAATTGGCAAAACAGGTGAACGTATTGGATGCTGTACATTGGGTTTTCTAAGCTTGGGATGCAGTGTCATCCGAAACCATTACAAAATACTCTGCCCGGTGCGCTTTAGTGACACTCAAGTTTTAATGATAATGGAACAGGGAGTGATGAATGTGTTTTAGCATCAACTCAAGACTTTGAGGTTATTTATGATTATCAGGACACTGGGACCTGTTAATAAAAAAATCTAAACAGTGTCTTCGGTCCTGGCACATTGCGCGGTGGCTGTATTTTCTAGTTCCTTAATAGACTTACTGCTCATGCGCCTGGACTGGATTTTTTTTTTTCCTCTATGGGGAGACACCAGGTACCGTAATATCCCGGCAGTCTCCCCACACATACACCCATTTCTTCTGCATTCCTCCCACTAATACCTGATATTAAAGAGATGAAAGGGGCATTGCTCCCTCCTTGCTTGGGGGGGGGTGATAGACTACGGTCTGAGGGGGTTTAATTATCTAACGCTTCATTTTGAAGCGATAAGGGAAAAAAATTGAGGGGGAGAGGGAGGGAGAGAAAGAGGACGGGCGAGAGGGTTGGCACAGCTTACAGGGGGAGCATCACTAGTGCATGGACTTGGTGCTCTAGTGGTGAGTTTTGCAGTAGTCCACGGCCCCATGTGTGGCATCATATGCACCGGCTGCAGACAGTTCATTAATGAATTTCCGCAGACTGTTGCCCCCTTATGTGGATCAGGGGCCTCAGGGAATCACCACAGAAGTTCCCTGGGGCCATAATATAATATCTGCTAGAATGACTAGAGGTGCAGTGGTTGGCCCCTGTTTTAAAATTGGCCCCAGTGCCTGGCACCGGCAGAAAATCCTAGTAGAAAAACAGTTGAGCAAGCACAGTTTGCCAAAACAGAAATGCAGCCTAGGACTTGAGTAAAACTGGCATAGCTTGGAGAACACCACATTAAATTTACAGGCTACAGCACAAATGGCGCTTGCAGAGTACTCAGAGTGGAGAGCGAATACTGTGGAGAGCAAATAAATGAGTGTAGCTCAAATGGTGCTTGCAAGAAAACAGATAGCATAGATAGAGACTGGCTACTATATAAAGGACATGGCAAAATAGTAATGCTGCTAAAAGCCACAGCCTCTGAGCAGAGAAAACAATGCTACCCTTTTGTCTGTATCCTAACCAGAGGTGCGTTTCTGCTAAAACCTGCACAACATAATTACCAGGTTCTTGTAATGGACAGTAACATCAAGACAGCGTGCTTTAGGAGTGGGGATTATTTCTGCAACAGAAAGTGAGAGACCTGGTGGACAGCTTTTATTGGCAGGCAGAAAGATTATTAGTTTTGTTTTTGAATGCTTAAGTTCGACATGGCGAGAGGACATTCAATATAAAATGGAAGAAAGACACTGAGTTAGTCTGAACACAGTTTGTGAGATCAGGAGAGGAGAAGTATATTCGTGCATCATCCACATGATGAACAAATATAAATGACTATTAGTTGTCCAAGGGAAGTGGTATAGACAAAGAACAATGGACCAAAAAAACTGAACAATATGGTACTCCCAACAGATAGGGGAAGAGAAGGGGAGGTGGGTCCAGAGAATCGAAAAACGTTAACCACCATTACAACACTTTAACTGCCTACAAACATAACCTATATGTTTATATTGTAAATTGAAAAGGCAGCACATATACATGCACAGAACACAAAAGCAGGTGAAATGGGATTCAAACTCGTGGATAAGAGTTGTGATCCAGTCCATGTCATTTACTCTTACCTCTTGATTCACTAAAATAATTCAGTTGCCAGTTCACCTAGGAGCCTAGCAAAATTATGTAAAGCTGCTGCAATTCCAGAAGAGTCTAAACACCAGTATTAGTTTAATTCATATATGAGGATTGATTACAAACAAACTTTTTTTTGTAATAATGTAACAGGTATATCATAGTATGCCAGTACGCCGAGGTTGCAAGTTCAATTCCCGGCTAGAAACATATATGCTCTCCCCGTGTCTGCAGACACTTTGTAGCGCCTAATAAGCGTTGTTATTATTATTAATATTACATAATAAAATTCTTATCCTTTTTGCAACCGTTTGAAATGAATGGGAATGTACTTTATATAGATTAGAGGTTTATGAAGAGATGTTATTTATAGGCACAAACTCAGAAGTCATTTCTTTAAATGCTTCACCTTTATTATTTCATTTCACATTAAAAACAACCACAGACATTCTAAAAAAAATTTCACTCGTGAATTATAAAGTGCATATTTCTGTCCCCTTGAATTGTGTAAAGACAAAAAACAGAAGCAAAAAAAAAAAAAAAAAAAAAAAAAAAAAAAAATTAAAAACCAAAAAAAAAAAAAAAAAAAAAAAAAAAAAAAAAAAAAAAAGATTTACACAACTTGTCAAACATGAATGGAACAGAAGAAATTCCAGACAAGGCACTTGACGTTTCAAAAACAGTAGCATTACACTCCTGCTTACAATTGACAGAATGTAAATGTATGAATCAAAATTTCTCATTGGAGAAAGGCTAACCAAGCCACTCCACGTGTCAAAGTATTTTCTTACATGTTTTAAGAGAAGCTATGTTATACACATATTACTCTCTGCCATGTCACATAATACTTCCATCGGAGATATTGAAATGGGGGGGGGGGGGAAGAGGCTAATGTTTTGTTCTTCTTCAGAACATGGTACAAGACTGCAGAAATTTAACAAATGACACAAGTGATCATAAAATAGTCTATTAATAAGCATTTTGATGCCACACTTAAAAAGGAAAAAAAAAAATTGGTTGCAATATGTGCCATCTTAAAAATTGCCTAAACCAAGTACTACACGCAAATTTTGTTATACAGCAGAAATTTCATTCTCCTTCCCCCTTATAAAGGGGAAAATAAGAAATAGGAAAACCCAAACCAAAAAGCAATATACCAAATCTACATTAGGTGCTTGGCCCATTAAGGGAATTTTTGCACTTTGTAATACTTAAATCTAATACTTCATACAGCTTAATCATCTTGCCATTATTATTGGGCCTTAAGTGGTAGATTATGCACATAATCAAAGGTACATGCAGAAAAAGCTAAAGTAGAGATAAAGTGACCATGCCACTCTTAAGTGGACACCAGCAGCCATCAGTATAAAAAAAAAAAAACTGCCACAAATAAAAAACATACCTACAAGAGTCATGGGAACAGGAAGATAGTGTGAGTAGTGATAGATTCAGGATGTAAAATTAAAGCCACAGGCTTCTAAGTGACTAGATATAAATTACTATTCATGTGGAACAAAACAAGATAAAATTTCAGACAGATATTTGGACCAAGAGAACACACATTTACACCAAAAAAAAAGAAAAAAAAGACATGAATACACAATCTAAAAGAAATGTATATGGACTGTTACACCAGCATTACTGGAAGTCAACAGGTGCAGAGTATGTGCATAAATTGAGGCAGTGCAAACAAAAGCTTTAATGACCAGGTTCTAGCCAACAAGAAAAAAAAACCCTTTACCTGAGAGGAATTGGAAGTATAGAAGAGACTTAAGTAAAGGTATTTTGGCTTACAAATATAAAACCAGGGCTAGAACAGAATCATAGTGCACCAACACCCATCACGGCTATCCAAGTGGAAGTTACATAGAGTTCATGACAAAAATAGATGTACCTTCTGTATGTACAATTGTAGCAGCATAAGGACAATACGATTAGCAGCATCTTTCCAACTTCTACCTGATACAATAGAAAAATAAGTTCTAATACAGATAAGCCATAACTTTGTACAGCTTCAGAATCCGTTTCACAACAGCAAATCCCAAAAAACACACATTCTCATCAAAAACTACTAAGGTTGGGATTGGAATCACCAAAGATTAGATTATTAGTAGTAAGGTCCTTGTTTGTCAAACCCAGAGTAGCTAGACCATTCTGGAAATATACCATAGGAGCACCTGGGACTCCCAAACTGATCCAGAGAAAGGCTATAATCATTTTCATAGTGGCGGCTCTGAAACTCAGATCGGATTATTCTGTAATTCTGTCCTTTATTACTGTCCCAGTAGGTTTTGCCATTGCATTCATAATAGACCGCAAACTCTATTCTTTCTTGAGACTGTAGGTCATCTGGTAGAAGAATCTCAAAAGAGAAGGTGTCCCTATCTGAACCAGCATAAGTGTCTTTCACATACTGGCATTCATAGTCTGTAAATGTTTGCCAGGAATTATAAGTCATCCTTATTTTTACACTTTTCTGGAAGGAGAGATTCTTTACCTTTACAGTGCCAACAAGAGACCGCTCTTTTAGCATACAATTTTCAAGGCAAACACAGTCTGCTTGAAGGCGGTTCCTAAAGTCCAAATAATCTGCAGCAGGTTGGACAAAGTCCAAAAGCAGATGCTCTTTTTCCAGGGTTGTAAGATTGACTATATTATCTATCAACTCTGTGATGTTGAATGGAATTTCAAGAGGGTCATCAAGATCTGAGAACACTTTAACCATAGTAAGAGCTAGTCCTCTACTGTCTGCAAAGGAGACTCTTTTTTTTACTTTATTTTCTTTGGGGTTGATCTCGCTTTGCAGAGTTTTGTCATTATGCTGGATGCATGGTCTCAGTGGCTTGTTTATCTTCGAACCAATCCTGCACTCTAAGTGGTCTCTTTTCAACGCTGGCGAACGCAAATAAAACTTCATGGCAATGTCCAGAGCCATAGTTGGCTTATGCGGGAAAAAGTTCAGCACACTAAGGAAAAAAGCAAAACAAATAGAAGTAGTTAACACTTAGAGCAATAAATGAGCCTTCATCATGAGCCAGTTTAACATCAGTGGCTATTCATAACTGTGGGCATATTTCTTTCTGTGCAAGTGGGAAGATGGCCACATGTACAATCATATAGCTTCCAACATAGATCTAGATTCACCTGTGCTATAAGCACAGTACATTAACATATGCTTACCCATACACATCCAAATCTAACAATTTAACAGCAATGTAAGTAGCCAACTTTCTTACAGTTGGCTAAAGCTGGACATTCACAAGACGATTTGTAGCCCACTGATCAGTATCCGTGTGCAAAATTAAACAATATAGCATTCTTCCAGTGCAGGGCCCCATAGCAAACCTCTCTCTCATATTATATATATATATATATATATATATATACACACACACATACACACAGTACAAAATTGTAGTAAAAACATAATAAAAACAATAAGAAACACAAAAGTAAATCTGGCTGTGGGTTCCATTTAAGGGATCCAGATCCCAAAAGTTCCGGGCCTCTGTCTGCTAGGCCGCCATGCTGGCAGCAGTGTTTGCATGCATGTCTCTGCATGCAAACACTGACATTCATTTTACCTCCCCTGAAATTCAATATGGTTTTGGCCAGGAGAGTATAAATCTGGCCCTGTTCGGACTGCATAGAAAAAGCCGGGGCTTTCAAGAAAACGCTGTGTCTGAGCATAATTCAGCCCCAGTGTTTACCTGGGAAACTCTGGGTATGAAATCACAGGGGATTAACGTGCATGTAATGTGAACGTATTATATTTAGACTTTGGCTAGGAAACATCATCTCTCACCTGTGACACTGATTGCAATTAATTACATTTGCCTCCCCTGCAATTCAACATAGTTTTGCCCACTCTCGACCAAGTCATGAGTGCCTATAGAACTGAATCTGTCCTATAGACCCCTAGAGCTTTGATTTACTAAATTGGGGGAATAAGAGGTTTCTCAGTGCAGATTGTAGCTGACATTCTTTGGGATGGAGCAGGAAACAGAGGGATAGACTCTTATTGGTTGCTATGGGCAACATCTCAACTTTACCACCATCGTCCATTAGATGGTTGGGTAATTTTTAGGTACACTGACCCAAGTCACAATACTACACATAGCTTATTTTTGATTCCACTAAGATTCTGAATAGACATTTTCTAATATACTACACAGTAAAAACTAGGCTGTCATGAAAAAGCATCCACAAAAAAGTTGTGTGGACTTCTTTATACAGAACTACCAGCTGTCAAAATTACCAAACGTCAGTGACAGATTAATATGCATGTCCATGGGCAACATCCCCACTTTTCAATCTCACAGCTTAGTAAATTTAGGCCTGAATCTCCATGTAGCATTTGGGGATCTGGCATACATGCATTTGTATGTAATTCTACAGCTAATCATATCACAGCCAAGGATTGGCTGAAAACATAGAATAGCAGCAATTCCCAAAATCTGGAAATGTACACATGGATAGGGAAACCTATAGGTACATTATACTAATTGCCACTCAATCACTGAAATGGTAACCCAGCTTCTTTATTGGAAGCTGTCATAGTAGCATTACGTATACGTGTGGAAAAGTCACAAGCAGACAGAAAATCAGGACTCAAATTCAGGCCCAATCCCATATTTATTTTATGTAACATAGGGCAATTTATAACAGCCACTATAGAAGACACCACACAATTTTGATGTGTTGTTTTACATATTGTACATATTGTTTTCAAGTTTATTAACTATAAAAACTGACAGAAGTTAATGATAAAGCCGTCATTAAACAAAAATAAATGATATGCAATTTATATACCATGTTTCAGCAGTTGACATGAATACCAGCAACATTTTAAATTCTCTAATTCGTTATTTCTTAACATGTTTATATATAGTGCCAGCATGTTACAATGATTGCAAAGTAAGACGAGACTGAATAATGAACACAGTGGGTTCATAGGTAAGAGGGCCCTGCTAGCAAGCTTACAATTACTTTGTGTAATTTTTGAACTTGATATCACAATACTCAACAATGGAAGATATTCCCCCCCCCCCCCATTCAGAATTTTTAGAATGGGGTAATATACCGACTTCAAACTCCCAGCTTAGTAAATTTAGGCCCTAATATACATTTGGACAGTCTTTTGAAAGCACAAGGCTGATCCAGAGTTTAGGAGTAATGACAAAACAGGTGCAAGTGTAGACCTGGGCAAAACCAAACATTGAACTGACAGGGAGGCAGGAAAAAAAAAAAAACCAAAAAACGGTGAAAACAGATTTACAGTTCAGAGGTGAATTTTCCTAGTGCAACTCTAATATACAGATTAAACATAAAGCTACACAGTATGTGAATACTATGTGCAAAATAAGAGTATTTTCCTTCCATGCAATTGATTTAAAATTAAGTTGCACCCCTCACATTGCAACATGGTTTTGCTCTGGCCTGCACTGGATCAGCCCCAACAATAGGTAAATTATTTATATACATTTGTGTATATAAAACCAACATTGATATTTTAAGCAAAAATAAAATCGTGTCAGTATAAACAACCATAAAGTAGTATCCTGAAAGTAATCAAACATGTGTAAAAGCTATTTAAGAGAATGAACTGTACTGAGGAAAGACGTGAACAGAACTAGACTCGTAACAAACCATAAACTAAAAGTTTTTTGCTTATTACCTGGTTGAATTCATCTGTGAAGCAATCCAAGGCATTTAACACACATGAAAAGCCAAGCTACAGATGAAAATAAATTCTACACGGGACAGAGAGAAAGAACAGGAAAGTGCAGTGGTCCGTTGTCTGCAAAAGACAAAAAGAGGAAATTAAAACACGTATACAGGAACACACCCCCTGGTTTTATGGACAATCGCTTGTCATGTACTTTCACTACCACCTAGTGGAACTATCCTTCAATAAGGATAAAATGCAAGAAAAAACTATTTACATCGATAATAAATTATTCACACTTACCAAGAACAAAAGCATTTACTAGTAAATATTTAAAGTGGGAACATGTTTCAGATTACTTGTTACCATTGTACAATAGAGTTACATTATTGAAAAGTCAAACAACTTAACTATACGGTTATATGAATTGTCATGCACAACAGACAAATGTTAAAGAAAACAATATTAATACAACACTGACATAAAGGCTGGTACGGGCACTTAGAAAATAATCGATCCAGCAACATTTAGCTTCTCACATCAATAGAGAAGGGGAGGTATAGAGGTATAACACTCTTCAGGGTCTGCTGTGCAGACAGTTCTGTACCACTAGGCTTCTTCTTTAAAGAACTGCTTATTAGAATGACTCCGAAATAATTTGCTATATATATATGCATGAGGGGCCTTTAGTAATTAACATGATATTACCAGCCACCATTGACTGATAAGGGAACCATGTACAAGCAAAAGACCTGGGGCTAAATTCACTATGCGGAGAGTTTGCTGGTGAATTTGAAAGGTGGTGAAGTTGCCCATAGCAACCAATCAGATTCAAGCTCTCAGCTTAATTTTGCATACTGGAGAATGTGAGCTCGAATCTGATCGGTTGCTATGGGCAACTTCACCACCTTTCAAATTCAACAGCAAACTCTCCGCTTAGTGAATTTAGGCCCTGGTCTGCTTAGAATAGTAAAGCTATAGCAGATGTTGCATACCCCACTTAATACATGGTAAAAGAGTGACAGCAATAAAAAAAATTAAATAGAAAGTTACATAATGACACTTTAGTTAAGCCCAGAATAAAAAGACAATGCAGATGTAGGAAATACTTCTGCACTTTTATAATGTACTGGATTATAACACATGACATTATAAAGATTATAATAGCAGCACAGGACATGGACTCACACCTGATGACAGTCTCACATCTAGTCGTGAACTCCTAATAAACACTAAACAATATATATATATATATATATATATATAGATAGAATGTCCTCAGATCTCATTATTAATGGTATATTGCCACAGATGTGTGCAACACGTGGATGCTACTAATGACAGCATTGCCATTTACCACAGACTAGTCCAATTAAAGAACCTGTAACGACGAGCTGTGTCCATACCTTTATAGCACTAACGCCACATGTGCGCCAGCATATGGTCCAGGGAGATGAGCCAGGAGTAAGGTAGACAGGATAAAGCGCAACAGGCGAAGAGACTCCCCATCCCGTCCGGCCAGCGGCACACCTCCACTCACCACCAGCCACTCAGCCAAGTCTCCCCGCATAGAGACCTCTCATTGTTAAAGTAGCCGGCGTTCCGTCCCACTCCCAGGTTCACGTGAACACACTCTATCAGCCAATTACAACTGCTCTGATGAAGTCGTTGGGCCAATCGGGTGACAGGACCTGTGCGCTGGTCTCCACGTGATCGCCTGCTCGGTGTCAGTGCTTGCGAGTGATAGGGTACAGAGGTTCGTGTAATAGGGGGGATGGGCTGTGGTGTCTGTCTGTCTGACTGACTGATATAGACATGTGCTCACCTCACCCCACTGAGGTTCATGGGTCGGGCTATTAATGCACTTTTGGATACAGTAGCCGGCTTTTTTTCTTTGAAGGGATGTTAACTGAAATGCTAAATATAAATGACAGTATAACAGTATAATATGAAGCTGCAAACGTTGTGCATCTGTACAATTTATTTGTTATTTGTGCTTCTATGGTACATTTAATAATAATATGGGTTTATTTGTCAGACTTACGCAAATATCAATTGTATTGTGCCTGTAAGGGCAATGGCATGGAATAAGGTGGCGGAACATATTAGCATTCTGAATAAGTAGTTGTAGTTTGTGAAGGGTTAAATGCATTTTTAGCATAAATTTTATATTACCAATTAATAGTGATGTCCCTATATGTATGATCCTATCCGATATTCTAATAAGATGACCCAGTTAGTACAACTATATAATGATTTGTATGTACTGTAAATGTTTAAAGGGCATACCAAGGTTAAAATAATTTGTCTTCAAATCTGTCACTTGTAATGAACAAAGGGTGGTCACTTGCAGACTACCCACTTGGAAGCATGGCCTAACTACGTTAATTTACGTTTAATTTACATTAATCCTGGGGATGCTTTTTGGGAGAATCCCCTGGCTGTTGGGCCATGTTCTGTCTTACTCAAACCACCAGTGAGAAGGACCGCCAAGAGAAATTCTGGGCCACCATTGTGTGTGTATTCACTCAATTTGAATGCTTACCTAGCAGGTTGAAAGCCCTAGACATTGAGAGTACATATACAAAACCATGCTTGATGTGCTGGGCTCTAGGCAGTACTTAGTTGCAAAAGAAGTAAACTTTAATAGTGTATACAATATGTTTGTGTGTGTGTGTTTGTGTGTATGTCTCAAGTGGAGGAATGTGTCCAAGCAGAATGCCTCCTAAATTGTTTAGGTCTTGCTTGTAGAGCCCAATGACTGAGCTACAGGCTGCTGTTTCTCCTTATACCCATAAGAGCATCTCTCACTGCAGATCACTCTCAGTAAATAGTAACCCCTCAATTTCATTAAATCACATGCCCCTGGTAGATTCGGGCCTGGTAAAGAGTACCCCCTACCTCCCCTCTCGACAGCCCTGCCAGTGAGTTCTAGTAGACAGCAACTAAGACCCAAAATACTTCTGGTCATGGATACCCTTCCCAGGTCAGGGAAAAGAGATATGAATGAGCATATGGGAGGTAGGGCCTGTGGAAAAAGAAAAGGAAAGAATTGGGTGCAGTGGCTTGCTGCAGGTATTGCTGCAATGCCGAGGAAGACCAGGAGAAAGCATGCCAACTCTACAAGTCCACAATTAAAGCATAGGATGCCTGTAAAATACTCAAAGCAAACAGAGCAGCCATCTTCCAAAAAACAATGCTGAAGAACCAGAATGTGATGTTGTCACCAGTGGGCCAGGTGTTGTATAATACATGTTTCTTGTCGCTCACGTCTTCTCTTTCCTGAGCTCACGCTAGAGCGAGGCAGGTGGGACTGAGACCCCCAAACTGACCTTGTTTCCCAGAGAGAAAAAGGCAAGAACGGTTAGAATCTATTATCTTCCTTACTAAAATCTTATCATACTATAAAAGATATAATAATAGTACCAACACATTTAGTAATAATATCATATATATACTGTGTATAGGTCCACCAAAGTCTCCTAAGGCTTAGTTTTGTACTTAGTCCCTTAGGACTGTAGGTACTGGTTTATAAAGTCATTTATATCAAAATTCTGCTGTCCCTTCTCAGCCTAGAACCAGCTCACTGTCTCTCACCAGCTCACACTTGGCGACCAACTGTTATTTTTCCAACTGTCAATCTTGGCTCCCTTCCAGAAGCTTCTTCCCCATACAACCAATCATAGCTGTTCAGGAGGAGGAGTCTCCCTTAGTGTCACGATAGCCGGTATCCAGTGAATTCACTCACAAGGAATTTACATGAGGCAGTTATATTCTATGTACCGTGTTTCCCCGATAATAAGACACTGTCTTATTATTTGTTTGGTCCAAAAAAAACCCCATAGGACTTATTTTCAGGGTAGGTCTTATTTAAATTAACATTGACAGAGATTTATATAAACATGCCTGCTTTTATACCCATCATGCCCCCAAGTCCTGGGGAATTCACTAGGGCTTATTTTCAGGGTAGGTCTTATTTTCTAGGTGGGGCTTATTTTCGGGTAGGGCTTATTTTGGACCGTTTTANAAAAAATTGGGGGTAGGGTTTATTTTCGGGGTAGGTCTTATTATCGGGGAAACTATTAATAGAAATGTCAGTCGAAGTAAAGGCTCCTGTTATTATATTTGTAGCTTGGGAGGTTTCATGTGGATAAAGCTGTAGGTCAATTACTCACTGTGACCTTATCCCTGGTTCAAAATTACCCAAGGGTAGAGCTAAAGATAAAGCAATGGACGAATATATAGTGGAGGATCTTACGAAAGGGTTTGCCAGACCTAAATTCCCTGTGGGTGCGAGGTTCTTCTTTGTGGTGAAAAAAGTTAAGGCCATGCATCGATTATTGGAAGTTGAATCGTATTACCATTCAGAATTTCAACACCTAGTTTTCCAAGATTTAATTAACGAGACACCTCAGGATTTTCTCTGGATATTCGTCATAGTTTATCTACTGTAGGCAATTTTTCAATCTATTTGTCCTCCCTGGATCTTCACAGAAAGCATGTAAATCTTGGCACCATGATAATCAGCTCTACGTCAGATTTGAGAAGTGCGAGATCGAAATCTCCCAGGTTAAATTCTGGTGTTATGTCATTTCTCCAAGAGGATTTTCAGTGGATCCCAAAAAGGTAAAAGCTATCCTGGGCTGGATACAGCCCACTAATCTAAAAACCATTCAGCGTTTCCAAGGATTTTCTAATTACTATATATTTTTCATTAAACCTTTGTCTTCTCTTATAGCACCTATTATGGCACTTACCATGAAAGATGCTGACCCTCATGTTTGGTCCAAACAAGCGGTTGATCCGTTGTCTATTTTGCCTCAATCATCTATTCTTGCCGGTCTTTTACAAGATCTTTTTATCGCATATCCACTCCCATCAGGAAGAAGCTCCCAGAAAAGACCTTCTCAATTTCTCTTTGTTCCAGAAGATCTTAGGAACTCGGTCCTAGTGGAACACGTGATGCTTTAATGTCTGGATACCCTGGGATACAGATAATGGAAATTTTGACTTGTACAGTTTGTTGGCCTTTTATGTCTGTAGATGTTGAAGAATTTGTCAAGGCTAGTACTATTTGTGCCTGTAACAACTGCACTCGTACACACCCTTTTTGTACACTCCACCCTTTATCTATTCCAAGTCGTCCTTGGACCCATATTTCCATGGACTAGTTACTGATCTTCCGGTGTTTACGGGCAGTAGATCAATCTGGTTGGTAGTGGATCAGTTAAGTAAGATGGCCCACTTTATTTCTTATTATTATATCTTATTACTTCCAGGATTGCTTACGAATTACATGGTTTACCTTGTGATATTGTATCTGACAGGGGTTCTCAGTTTGTGGCTCAATTTTAGAAGGACTTTTGTTACCAGTTAGATATCGTGATTAGTCTGTCGTTCGGCTATTACCCTAAATCTAATGTTCAAACTGAGAGAGTAAATCAAACTCTGTAACAGTTTCTGTGCTGCTACTCCTCTAAATTCCAAGATGACTTGTCCCAGAATCTGGCTTGGGCTGAATTTGCATATAATAACATGTTACATGCTGCCTTTGTTGTCTCCCCCTTTTTCTGTCAATGGCTTTCCATCTCTCCTTTCTTACTGTTTTGCTACCTTTGCTACCTCTTACTGGGTTACTACTCCACACCTCCCAGTGCATGTACTGTGGTTGGGAGGCCATAACCTGGGTGCCCGCCGCATCATGTCTGTCCTCCAGAAAAAGCTCCAGCAGAATACCAGGCCCCAATTAGATTCTCTGTCCTGATCACAGTCGCTACATTACAAAAAGTGGAATGGTTTTGTATGAAAGAAACTTCAGTATAATGTCCTTGAGGGGTTCTTCCATTGGTCCCCAGAGGCAGTGTTTGATGCCTGTCCCTCAGATGGTGTATAGGGAATGAGTGTAAATTCCACAAGGGAGAACCCAGGGAAAGTGTTATTGTAATCCATTATCAAAATGAACTAACTGAAATCGAATCCTCATGTCACAATTTTGCAATTCAATTCAAGGAGAAGACTTGTTTGTCTTTCCAATGATTTCAGTACACACTAAGACAATTGATATACTTGCAGGATAAAGTAAAGTAAATTTAGTACAGACATGGACAATGAGAATTATTTACTAGCTAATATACTGTGTTTCCCCGATAATAAGACACTGTCTTATTTTTTTTTCCAGGACATAAAAACACCATAGGGCTTATTTCTGGGGTAGGACTTATTTTATTTACCTGCTTTTAATCCAATCATGGCCCCCCAAGTGCTGCTGACATTATGGCACCTCATTGTTCCCCCAAGTGCTGCTGACATTGACACCTCATTGTTCTCCCAAGTGCTGCTGACATTATGAAACCTCATTGTTCCTCCAAGTACTGCTGACATTATGACACCTCATTGTTCCCCCAATTGCTGCTGACATTATGACACTTCATTGTTCCCCCAAGTGCTACTAACATTATGACACCTCATTGTGATTAAGATAGGGCTTAATTTACTTTAGACAGTTTAATGTAAAATAGGATAGGGCTTATTATCAGGGTAGGTCCTATTATAGGGGAAACACGGTAGTAACATAGTAACATAGTTGTTGAGGTTGAAAAAAGACATCATCCATCAAGTTCAACCTATTTAGAATCTCTTGTGATTACAAATGTATAATTAAAGTTGATCCAGACTAAATATACAAGAGCTACCTCCTAACTAAGATAATATTTTACTTACCACATGTAATCATGCATACCCTTTCTTAAATACATCTATTGATCTTGCCATCACAACATTCTCTGGCAATAAATTCCACTGTCCTTACCTTAACTTAAGGGCTCTATACCCTTATCAGTTTTTATGCCCTTCTGCAGTTCTTTAGTGTCCTTTTTATGGAGTGGTACTGTACTTCGTATTCCAGATTAGGCCATATTGCGGTTTAAAGAGTAGTAAAATTAAACAGTCGTCCCGTGCATCTATGCCCCTTTTCATACATACTGATATCTTATTGGCCCTTGCTGCTGCGGATTGACATTGTCTATTGTCTACAAGCACTCCCAACTCCCTCCATGGTTGTGATTGTTAACTAAATTAAAATCTTTATTGAATATCATCTTCCGTTGGGCTGCCCAATCCACCAGTTTATTCAAGTCCCTTTGTAGAGAAACTACATCCTGTTCTGTTTTTATTACTCTGCATATTTTAGTATCATACTCAAAAATAGTGACTTTGCTCTCTAAGCTATCCCAAGGTCATTTATAAATATATTGAAAAGTAGTGGCTCCAGCACAGAGCCCTTCGATACACTCCTTAAAACCTATCCCTCGTAAATCCATGCTGATTCCCAGTAATTATCTTATTGGTCAACAAGTAATCCTGAATATTATCCCTTATAATGCCTTCCAGTATTGTCCCCACTATTGATGTCACCACACCTGATATAAGTGAAATCATGTAAATTAAGTATAGCGGACTGATGCTTATTGAGAACTAGTGGGTGTATGCCATCTGGACCTGGGGGGGAATTCAGCAACCGACGATTTCTGCAGAGATTTCATATCGTCAGCGTTCGTCAGTGATCTGAAATCGTCAATTACATGTGATGTATAGTATTCAGTAATTGACGATTTGTATTGACGATATGTAATGTCTGACGAATGCTGATGATATCCATTGAGGAAAAATGGGTATTCGGCAATTGATATTGCACTAAACTGACGTATACACTGACGATTTTCAGTAAAATCGTCATGTCGAATTCACATAATGAAATCACCATGGCGAATTAGAAGTCTGGTTACTGGTAATTATTGTTAATGGAGTTCAATTTATGGCACATAATATTTATGTGTCAATCACTTTATAAAATTGTGCCTGGCCAATTTCCTCAGAGGTGTTTTGAGCTTGGTGANGTCGGGAGAGTGGTTTGTGGTTGCAATTGAGAGTGGTATATGTATTAGTGACTGTTGCAGCTTCCATTTTTATGAATGGTCAAACTAGCTTTCAGTGCTGTATGAGTGCCTTTATATAGTACTCCTATGGAAATCTCCACTCTGCTGACGAATGGCCTTTTGACGATTTTTACAAATCGTCATGACGATGTGTGGGAGAATACAATATTCGTCA
>JABWIB010000837.1:12434-24843 GCA_016617825.1 Platyplectrum ornatum | reverse complement strand
CACAGCACAGGACAACAGTGAGTCAGTGACAGGCAGCAAAGGCACGCGGCGACGAGTGAGAGGCGTCGCCGTGCGCGGGGATTTATATGGCGCCTGAAACCTCGCGAGAAGTCGCGAGATGGCATGTTCTCCCAAAATTCCAATGGACCAAGGCCCACCCAAAAATGAAATCTACTACTGCCATATCCTTAATTGTTGTAAAAAGGCAGGGATCACACATGAGAGATACAGGTAGACATGTGCCACCTAGATGCAGTAACTGAGCAGGCTTTCAAACACCAATGCATTCAAAATAACATAACAATTGTGACTAAACCAGTATCCAGGCTATGGGAGACAACTATGTGATTCAAAAACTGTGCAAGCCCTAAACTGTGTAAAGTTAACAAGGTGGCAATTAATCCCCCATTTGAGGGTTGTTAAAAATGATAGTTCTGGGCAATGGCTGTTTGTGCCAGCCCCTATTCTTCACATGGTCAGTCACCATTGTTACTGTGGTCAGCCCCTCTTCTCTTCAGAGACCCTCACAAGAAGAAAGGAAGACAGTTCCAAAAGATGGGAAACTCAGAATACCGGGCGGTCAATCTACATGAGTTTAACTGACCAACAGGCTTCCTTCATTTTTATTACATCAAAACATGTTCTTGCATTTCCATATCTTAGAAGGACTGAATTGATTTAACATTGTTGTCAAATATTGTAACATATATCAAAGTATGTAAGTCAATAAAAGTAAATTACTTCACTGATAGCCTGTGGACTGTATCTGATCAGTGCCTAAAAGGTCTCATCATCATAAATGAATTGCCTAATGACCAACAATAGTTAAACATAATAGCTAATAGTTAAACATCAGTTGCATGTGATACCCCCTGTCCTTTTTATGTTTTATTGTTGTGTTTGAATATTTGAAAGACAATTTTAAAACCACTTGATAGCAATACCACCCATCTTACACCTTCTGATTTTCTATCTGCATTTATTTTGATTTAACTGTCATATCATGTAACTTTCAACTTTGTATTAATACTTAGTTAAATATCTATATATACTTTACTCCAGAGATACCCAGAGCCACTCTAAATCATGGCACTAACACCTGGAATTGACACTGGAGGAGCAACCAGAGAGCTTTAGCCACTGTCCAACCACTGTAAATGCTGGCTGACATTCTCCCAGGATGCCAATGTTGTCTATTGTCAATATCATGTTGCTTGGAATCTTTCTATTAGCAGTTACAATTAGCAGGGGGTAAATAAGGGCTTTAGGGTGACATGTCCCAATTTTGGCTATCCTCTATGAACAAGCAATTGCGTCACAGCAGCCTAAGGTTGAAAAAATGGTTGTCAGTATTGTGCTGCTGGAAACAGGGGATGTATTGTGACCTGTTTTAGTCTCCTGTCATCCTCTGAGGATAAACAGAAGAAGATAAGAAAAAAGCCGAAAATTACAGTGCATGTGTGTGTATCCTAAATAATAATAATAATAATAATAATAACAACAAAAATAATATTTATAATAATAATAATAATAATAATAATAAAAAAATCTATAATATGTATATGTAGAGCTGGCTATGTTAATGAAATAGAGCTTGCTATGTAGATATACACCTGTTAGACTTGACTATTTATACATTATATTCATTAAAAACATTTGAAAACTAAAAATACAAAGCTTACATGATGTTCACTTGTCAGGCTCATCTTCACATTACTGATCTGAGGGGTGTGATCAGGGGGCAGGGGATTAGTGACACTGTATAAGTAAAACTGTTGTTTATTTTTGTTTTGTGTGGATACATAACTTATGCTAAGTTTGTATGGAAACCTATGTACTAAAAAAACAAAATAAAAATACATGATTTAAAAAGAGATGAGCATGCATATTAAAACCTTCTTTTGCAGAACTCAATCCTATGTATGAAGCAGATGTTTGTGGTGGAATAAAGCCTTTGGTATGGTGAAACAAACCTTTAGTATTGTAAAACATGGCTAGACTATAATCAATTTTTGGTGTCTGTTACTGTTTAGCACAAACACTGTTGCAATTGCAATTATGCAACCATGTCTTGGTTTAATAATTAATGACCTTTTAAAAGATTAAATGTCCAATTGTCCTGTAAAATAGCATTAAAATCACGGAAATGTTGTGTCTTCTAAAACATAGCACGGTCAAATCATCTTTCAAATATTTAATGCTGCATTTCAGAAGCAATATCTTTGCTGTACGCTGTCAATATTAGTTACATAGAATGGGATCCAGAGTTTATAATAAGGAGACATCGGACCTGAGTTTAAGGCGGGAGCGCTCTAGAAATGCGAGTGCATAGGCTCCGGCTTTTCTACTCGGAACTTTTGCGCTGTGAATGTTGTTCAGCACAGCCATTGTATAAAAGCCAGCATACTACTATTGCTGGCTTTTATGAATGGACTGAATAGTAAAAGATTATGTTAATGCTGGTTTTGCCAGCATTGGCTAAATATTTTTAACAAATATTTTCTATGAAGAAGTGAGTGTGAACTTAGACAATGGTGATGCGATGGATGTGGTATACATTTTGCAAAAGCCTTTGATACAGTACCACAAAAGAGGTTGGTTCACAAATTAAGGGGACTGGGTCTAGCAGATAACATTTGTACTTGGGTTGAGAATTGGTTGGAGAACAGGGAGCAGAGAGTGGTGATAAATGAAACATTTTCAGATTGGTTAAAGGTGGTGTACCACAGGGCTCTCTGCTGGGGACACTCCTTTTTAATATATTTATAAATGACCTTGAGGATGGCTTAGAGAGCAAAGTCACTATTTTTGTGGATGATACTAAAATATGCAGAGTAATAAATACAGAACAGGATGTTGTTTGTCTGCAAAGGAAGATTGAAGGATTGGGCAGCCAATTGGAAGATTCAATATAGATAAATGTAACACTATGCATTTAGGTCACAACAAGGTTGTGATGGCAGGATTAATAGATATTAGTACTATTTAAGAAGGGGTTAGACCAGTGGTTCCCAAACTTTATGGGGGCCCCCTGTAAATAAATAAATATATAGATAATAAATAATTATTTAAAGGCAGCTTACTAGGGAGGGAAGGAGGGAGGCCTAGCTCCGTGGCCAGGGTAGATGGCTGTTGGAATGATATGCACAGCGCACCGCTGACTTCACTGCGGCGCGCTTATGCTACTTTGCTGTGACGCCCTTTTACTTTTTTAGGACGGTGGGCAGCTCATAAACTTAGCTTTATGAGCACCTCTGTCAGAGCCGTAAATGCAGAGGCTGGGCTTCTATAGCCACCGTCTCTGCACTTTTGGCTGATTGGCAGTGAAAACAATATAGTAGTTATTCCATATTTGTGAATAGAAAATGTATGATAAATGATTGGTATATTTTATGGGCAATGTGAAGCACACATGTATGGTGATCATTTTCAATTTGTCACCAAATAAACCCCATAGAATGCTATTATCCAACTAATGTGGNCATTATATATTTATGGAGTAATTGGATTCTTCTGACACAGTTTTCTGCTATTATATGAAATAAACATTGGGTAGAAATCTAACCTTTTGCTCAAATGGAATGCTGTCATGTAGAAATAGATGATATTTTCTGAAATGTACCTTGGCTGGCATTGTCCTGCAAAACTATGCAAGGTATGAAACTGAAAGTACAGGCTCAGTGTCCTGTGTTAGCAGTCTAACATAAAAGTAACATAAGTATCAAAAAGTATCAAAGTCACACACTGATGTGAGGCTGTCAGCCCGTCTTCGTGGCACACAGCGTCTGCGATCTGTGTGTACTGTTTATAAACAGATGACTTAATAAAAACACAGATCACAGCTTATTGACACAAAATGCAGTGTAGCCTGCTGGTAAATTAATAAGTGCTCAATCTGTGTTTATATAAATAGAAACAGAGATCGAGTGCTTACTCACTAGCAAGCAGCTACTGTAAGCCTGTCTTTGAATGTATAAGTGCTGGATCTGTGTTTATATAAATGTAAATACAGATCCAGTACTGAATCATTCACAAACAGGCTTACAGTAGCTGGTTGCTAGTGAGTAAGCACTCGATCTCTGTTTCTATTTACCGAGGACCTGCAGATGGGAGAGAAAAGCCACAATCGACTAGTCCATAATGACTAGTCAATCACAGCGACTGCTGGGGAAGCATGAACAAAGCTCCCCGGCAGGCCAAGGAAGAATATAGTGGTGGGGGCGAGGGCTGTATAGGTGTGGCCTATGCCTAGGGCCGCCTCTGGTCTCCATAATTTTTCAAGGCACTCCTAATACAAAATTATTTCTAATTTTTAAGCTTTTGAGTCAGAATAGTGTAATAACTATTTAAGTAAAGACAGAAATACTTCAGCTTGATATTAAATCTTGTTTATCCCCTATATGAGATGTAAAATTGTGCTTTTAAGTAACACTATCAACAACGTTGGAAACAACATTCCACGGCACCCAGTGAGAGCTTCGAACACAGTTTGGGAACCACTGGGTTAGACAAATTTTTTGAGGAAATAGGTATCCAGGGTTATGACTGGTAAGTAATTTATTACCTTAGTCAGGAGGGAGCTCTTGTATATTTAAACTGGAACAACTTCAAGTATAAAATTAGGATCGAAGGAGATACAAAATTGGTTGAACTTGATGGACTGATGTCTTTTTTAAACCTCAACAACTTTGTTACTATGTTACTATGTATTTTACTATGCAGCCAATTCATAAAAGCCAGCAATAGTACTATATTGGCTTTAATACAATGGCTGCACATGTAAACACTCACAGCGCAGTGTTTTTATTTTATGTTTAAATATAAAAAGAAATGTTTTTTGCAGACAAAAAAATTTTAAGTTGAAAAAAATAAAAACAATAACAATAACTCAAAATGCTTTTTATTTAAATGTTTTATTTATGTTTTAAAACAAACACTCATTAGCTATTATAAGCAGGTAATTGTCCAAAGGAGCCATACAGAGCCTTACGGCCAACTTACACCATGTCAGGACACGGTGTAAGTTCCGTGTTAATTAGAAGGGCTAATTAATCCCTGCAAAAAACTGATATTTAAATGTCTGCAACGGATATTTAAATGTAACAGATGTCTGCAATTTAATATATTTTTCCCAGGGGTAAGTTTTCCACCAATTCAGAGGCAATCCATCAGCATTGGGCCCTCCCAATTTCAACAGATTTGAATAGAATTCAGTTTTTGTGTAAACAAAACTGCAGTAGCGCCACTATTTTCTGACTGCAGAACCCACTGGCGCTTGTGTATGGGTGGCCTGGCGTCCAACCCTAGTGCCCACCTTACACACAAGGACGACAAACTCCTGGGGGTATATTTACTAAAGGGCGTGTTTGTGACCGAGAATTTCTCGCCGTGTCTTGCTTGTCTTTTGGGCGAGTTTCAGCGAGAATTGTGTGGGTGTTATAGTATTCACTATTGGACGGGAATCAGGTTATGGTTCTATTTTGTGGCGCGTTGCGGCGTGTTTTAATTCTCGCCTGGTTGTGAATGTTATGATGCACATGTCCCTTTAAATTTCTAGTCCATTTTGTGATACTGATCGCATCCATCTTGAAAAGCGTGGCCACACTACAAGAAACGCCATTCCATGTGAATCAAGCAGTGTGTAGTAGGTGAGTGACAGGGTGAGAGCAGCTTTATTCAGAGGTAGTGTTGATGGTTTATTAACGTTTTCTGAGTGGTGTGTGTGTTGTGTAATTGTTCTAGGTAATTTTTTGTGGTGTTTTTTTTCTTCAAATTTTGCCTGTCTTGTGTGTTTTGATTATTTTGATCAGCTATACCCTTGGTAATAGGTGTGTGTGAGTGAGTGAGTGTGTTTTTTTGTGTGTGTGTGTGTGTGTGTGTGTATGTGTGTTCGTGTGTGTGTGTGTGTGTGTGTGTGTGTGTGTCTGTTTGTGTGACTGGGCAAATAGAGTGTGTGAGTGAGTGAGTGTGTTTGTGTGTGTGTTTGTTTTTTTGTGTCAGTTTGTGCTTTTCCCCTTTATTTTGTAAATCTTTCTCATGGCTAGTGGGGGTATGGAGGATGAGGGGCAGTATAGGGACAGTAGCTCTACACCACGGCGTAAAACAAAATGTTTTCTCATGAGGAGAATTGTGCACTTGTCGAGGCAATGGTTCCACGCTATGACCAGTTATATGGGGCTAGTCAGTTTGCAGCGTAGGCGCCAATTGTGGTCAGAAATAGTGGCAGCAGTGAATGCAGTAAGTCACTACAAGCGGGATTTAATCAACTGCAGAAAATGCTTCTCTGATATAAAGTGTAAATAAAAAAAAATACATTTGAGAGAGATGAGGCCAAAAAAACAGGAGGTGGAGAGGTGACCATTGTAACATATTGTGACTTTGAGGAACAGCTGCGGAATTCACATCCCCCTGAAAGTCTGGAGGGTGTTCTTGGTAGAGACACAGACATGTCAGATGTGCATTTATTATCATTTGATAATGAACTTTTTTTTCTACAGCTTATTATGGCATTGTTATGTATGGTGATTTTTACCCAGTCATATATTTGGTATAATATATTTGGATGATCCACTTCCTGGCCCATCACATGCACCAGATCCAAGTCCGAAAACAGTGTGTGCTCCAGTGCGAAATCTGCACCAGCTCCTGTGCCAAAAGGTGCTCCTCATGCACGCCAAATAGCAGGTCCAGTTCCTGTGCCAAAAGGTGCTCCTCAAGCATGCCAAATAGCAGGTCCAGCTCCTGTGCCAAAAGGTGCACCTCATGCACGAAAAATAGAAGGTCCAGTTCCTGTGCCAAAAGGTGCTCCTGGAACAATGCAAAAGGCTGCTCCATGTCCTCTTCAAAAACATGCACCTGCTACAATGCACAAAGCTGCTACAACTCCTCTGCCAAAAGGTGCTCCTGTTTCAATGCAAAAAGCTGCTCCAGCTCCTAGGCCTAAAGCGTTGGATTATGCACAAGCATCACGAGCAGCAGTTGTGAAATGTTCATTGTCTGAAGCACCACAAAGCCCAAGTTTCACAAATCCTTAACATGCTTGTGTGCAAGAAAGATGTGTGGATGTAAATATTTCACCTGACCTGCAACATTGTTGCCGTATGAAGCACCAGTAAGTCCAGTGTCGACTGGTTTTCAGCAATGTGTGTCTCCTACTGCAGATAATGGGGATGATATTTGCACAGCACCTGCATCCTTAGAATCCTCTCCGGTTTTGGTGATTCATTCCACATCAGTTATCTGGTAGCATTGAATGGCACGACCAGCCTGAGGTTGAGAAAGGAATGGAAGAGGGTAAGCTTCTCATTAATTTATAAAATTTTAATATTTTACATAGTTAACTACCCTGAACATAGCTTACAATGTGCAACATCCTATACAATCTGAAATAATGTTGCACCACCTCAGGTGATCCTTTATGTGCATGGCAGGCACAAATGTGTGGTGATTAAAATTTCTAATGTGATTCTGATGTGATTTAAATTACACTTAATTATTACGTGCAAGGTTATTGTGGCTGTAACTATGCAACTGATAGTAATAATCATCATATGGCATGATTATCATTATGTGTATTATTATCATTATGTGTATTACGTTTTTTTAACATTATTGGGACAAATATAAAACTAATTCCTAATTGTGTACCATTGAGATGTAGTGCCGACTTTAATTACTATAACTATCGTGATAAGAGAATCCGTAAGTCAAATAATATGCATCTATTAAAGGTATGCATTACATAATCTTTTAGACGAATACAAATGTGTTCGCCATGACAGTAGTCATTAGAGGTCGTTATTTGTCATGTTTATGTATTTTGACATTTACATTTTTAGAATGCATAGTGGTTTGTACATGGTAATATGTTCAAAATGACTACTTACATGTTCACATTTTCCAAAGGTACATCCTCTGATGTGGCCAATGTTTTTGAACGTATGATAATGCGTACTCCAGAAAGTGACGAGCCATATGTTCCAATGGACAATGATTTTGACCTCCCAGAGGCCGAATTTTCCGGTAATTTAAAACACAAGGAAAAAAATGTTTTTAGAGGCAATGTCTCATGTATTAAACCTAATTTAACATAACGTTGCAGATGATGATGCTGAGCCAACAGTGACACTACATTTAGTTATAGAAACTCCCGTGCACATAGGCCATCGAGCTTCGGAAACTACAATGCCTTCCACACACCAAACACAAGAGCCATGCGTGCCAACTGGAGTAACAAGATCTGAATCTCCTAAACCCACTACACTGGAGGATCTACATCGAGAATTTATACGTGAACAACATCGTCATAACAGACAATCACATACAAATTCTAGACGAAGAACTGGTTTCCTCTCTCTGGGCTTTAATCGCCTATGTAACGCTGTGGATCAACTAAGCCAACACGTTCAAAGTGCCACTAATGAAATTCGTGGTGGATTTGCACTCCTCATTGGAGAATTACAGCGTACAAGGGATTTGATACATTTCCACCATCAACAACAAATAAGCCGCAGCTGTAGATCCACAGACACAACGCCAGCATCCACACCTGCTACTACACCATCTGGATCGCCTGCGCGCGGTGGTCCCCGTACTCGTGGAGGACAAAGAGTCTGGCCAGCTCCACAACCTCACACATTTTCTCTGCGCAAAAGAAAAAAAGAGTGATTACCACTGGCAATGTTTTTGATAGGTGTTACATTTACTATTGCCATATTTTGCAATTACACAGGTTTGTTTCATCTGTTTATGTATGTTTTTTTTTTCAAATATATGTGACTAAACTTAACACATTGTAGCAAATAAATGCACAATAATTTTTTGAGATCAAATTATATGCATCTAATTTTCCTATATTATGGTGGTGATCATTCAAACACATGTTTATGGTTGATTGTACATGATTTTAGAATACAGACAACATTACTGGAAACTTCTGTAACTAACATGTATATTTCCAGCAAACACATCAAAGTTTGTACGAATATTATAGGCAAGATATTTTTTTTCAAAAACAAAACTTACAAGAAAAAATTCTCTCTATTATCATATTTCTTGTCTGAATCCCTGACCAACATATCCTGAGTCACCTGTAAAAAATAAAAGGTGGCCATAAATTAAACGTTCTTAATTATTTTATACATGTTGAATTATTTACTAAAATGTAAAACATACATACCCAACAGCCAACCCTCAGGCATTTGTCCAGCTTCAAATTGACGATAGAGGGCTGACCAGGACAGGACATAGGCATCATGAAATGAGCCCGGGAACGAGGCATACACACCAGGGCTCGAAGTGGGGGTGTATATGAGTGTATGCCATACCGGCACTTCTCCCACCGATGTAATTGAAATACTACAAATCTCCATTGACTTCTATTATATTCAGTGTTTCCATACCACCACTTCTAAATGTCCATACTGCCACTTCTAAATTTCCACTTCGACCACTGATACACACTCATTATTCTCTGCCTAGCATCACAGGCCACCTGTACATTGAGGGAGTGATAATGATGTCGGTTGGTGTAGACAAACGCCCTCCCTCTAGATGGTCTCAGCGCAATATGAGTGCAATCTATGGCTCCCAGTAGAGATGGGAAACCTGAGAGCTCATAGAATACCTGTTTGAGCTCACACCACTCTGCATCCTGGTGGGAAAAACAGACATGTTTGCGCGTAATTTTACACAGAGCACTTAACACTTGAGATAAGTGTCTGGAAAATGTTGGCTGTGAAATACCAAGCACCTTACCAGACACTGACTGAAAAGAGCCAGTGGCCGTAAAGTGAATGGCACACATTATTTTCTGCAGCCCAGACACTGCATGACAACTGGCGGTAGCAGGCTCCAAATACCCTCTCACCTGTTCATAAAGTCTCAGGAGGTTTGTGCAGTTTAAGCAAAATATCTCACAACCTCCTGAATGGACAGGGAGGCCAGGTCCAACCTCACATGAAATGTTCTCACGTGATGTGGTATGCCACTCCGGGGTTGGTCTTCATCCAAATGTGTACTTTGGGCCTGATTTGCTTGCAAAGCCAAAAAGTTCAAGGATATAAATCCCTCCATTGTTAAGTGAATGGCAACACAACTGGAATACACACAGACACAGATTTATATAGGCACACTAATTAAACATTCATTAATGGGTAGCGAGAAGGGACAATTCGCATAGGAAAAGCATGTCTATTTGAATTTGGGCGTGATTTGTGCGAGAATTGGTCGAAAATCAAACATGCTGCTTAGTAAATACTATACCCTCTATGTGCTTCAGGCAAATTCTCACCGCGGCGGGATTTTCGGCCGAGTTTTCGGCGAGATTTTTTTGGGCGAGAAAATGCAATCATGCCCCTTAGTAAATCTTAGAAAAGCAAACACACACACACAAACACGCCTATTTTCGGCGAGAAATCAAACTCACCCTTTAGTAAATATACCCCCTGGTGTCACCAATTGCCTCTTCTTGTTTCCTATCCGCCAGCAGTTCCTCTAGTTCTCTGCAACTCTCTGCAGGCTTTCTCCACCCTGGAAATATTTACTGTCCTAAATGACATGGCCTCCCAGTGCTTCCGGTCACGCAAGCCCCACCCACTCATAGTACCGATCAGGACTAAGGCGAGATTTCCATTAAATCACTACCTCAGACTGGGTCCTGGGAAATATGCTGACTCCTCTGGTATACCAGGAGATATGCCTGGAATCTGGGAGTCTCCTGGAGATTCTGCGGAAGTCGGCAACCCTATAATATAATAATATCATACACCTTTTTTATGTGTTTGGTCTTGTAGATCACTAGAAATCATATTCCACCAAAAAAATGCAGTAAAATTCCATAATGCAGACATTTCACAATAATGTATTGTATTTATTGACTTATTGTGATACTTTTTTAATGATTATGGAAACTGTTACATTGCCAAGAAAATCAAAGGTAAAAAGTCCATAGGAACATTGAACCTGACATTACTGGCCTAGTGTACTATCACTTCATAATATTGACTTTGAGCCTCTTTTGGCACATGTGTCTGATCAAAATATTTGAGGTACTTACTATGCTAAATAGTTTAAATTGAAATTAATACATGTGCAAAACAACATGCACAAAACAGCATGCCCACAGAAATCCTAGCCCTTTAGGATAAAGTCTATGATTCACAAATATTAGCATTTAATAATACCCAATGATTAATTTGCAAATCTTCTTTCAGGTTCACATTTTATAATGTTTTATTAATATTTGTAAAGAGCTGTGTAATTTTTAGCCCACTGTAAATAAAATAATTGAATTTCAAAATGCTTCACATATGCTTTGGTTTTAAAATCATTTACCAACACAGAAATGTTGTGATTCAAGTTTTCTGTAAAAAGTTAGGTGATTTGACTTGTATCTGTTTTTATTCCTTCATTTGTATTGTATCTCATTAGCATTAATTGCCAGTTATTTACAGAGAAATGTATGATGCCCGTCTACTAATACAAAATTTGACCAAAGAATGCAACAAGATGGCTGCCAAAATTATTGACAACAGCTGCCAAAATGCACAAATATTCAGTCTTACATATCCTGACACAGCAACACACTTTTGAAAGGGTACACCGCTGGTAGTGAATGTGGCAACTATTTCCTGGTTACCTACACATTCATTCAGTTTATTTATAAACCATAAACTTCTATGAACAGTGTTTTACTTTACATTTTTGTTCTCTTTAGTATTACAGACAATTTATTTAAAGAAAAGATACTTTTACACATACACTGGTCTGTTTCTAATGCTCCATGATTTACCTGCTGTATCTAATATGTATTTACAATAGACTATGTAACAGAGAAAACCAATATGTTCAGCATGGTAACTGTTTATAACTCCTATATTTAAAAAAATATACAGTGCATTATAAAATACCTATAAAAATAGAAACACATTTTAAAAAATCATAATTTCTTACCTTTCCCTCACTCCTGCTCCTGTGTCTCTCCATGCTATGCTCGTTTGTCTGTCCCTAAATTTTAGGACCGGACCCAGACTTTACATACTATTGAATTTCTCAGGACTTAATTATTATTGGGAATGTTGAATTGCAGGGGGTACATGGCAAGGAACAGTGTTTATTATACAGAAAAGTGAAACACACAATAGTACAACAAAAGCAGGACACAAGGATAACAGGGTATGGAACCAGAGAAATAAACTTATATACCAAAAAATAAGTGAAGTTTCTCAGTGCTCCACTTGCTAGAATATCTGTGACCTGGGGCCTCTACTGACCCCTCAAAATCCATAGCAATAACAACAACACGGGACACAGAATCAAATTCAAGCGCTTCACAAAATAGTACAGTAAATTTCCGAATATTCAGTCTCTCAGTGGAAAAGTACAATACTTCGCCAATATATTGTCTTTT
>JABWIB010000836.1:72759-96089 GCA_016617825.1 Platyplectrum ornatum | reverse complement strand
TGAATACACATTTGACGAATTTGTCAGCCATTTCGTCAGCCACTGACGAATTCTGCAATTCGTCACTTACTGAATTCCCCCCCTGATGTATATAAGTGTATGTTAGAATAGAAAGAATAATAGTAATAGGATGTAAATTTGTTCCTCTTGGAGTTTTTATGTTTTGTGAACTCTTTCATTCGCAGGTATTCCTGGCGCCACCAGTTACGGGAATTCAAGCGTGAATATCGGGTTGTGGCTTTAGATCTACGTGGGTACGGGGAATCAGATGCTCCTTTATGCAAAGATAATTACAAACTAGACTACATCATTGTGGATGTTAAAGAAATTGTGGACTCTTTAGGTAAGAAATACTTTTCTCATTTACAAACCTATTTCAAAATAAATGAATGCCTCTTAGGTGTACCACTGTACACAGCTGGAAACAACGTTTTATGACCTGAACTGAGATCGTAACCAACATTTCACAGAATGGCTGGTCTGCTACTTCAGTGATCCAGAACAACCTAACACAACACATTTTACATTTTCTAAACCAGAATGGGAGTAGCGGTGTGTTACTAGGGATGGGGTGGAACAGAGGTGCTATCATTAAGTATAACCTTCCTTTACAGTTCATAGTATAGTGTAATACCCAGACCCAGGTAATACAGGTTAGTACAGAGATACAGAGATAGTGTCGCATGCACGAGGCACACAATGTATGTCGATTTGTGTTCTCTTCACGTTTGGTGCACCTCCTGANGGTGCACAGCCCATCAGGAGGTGGGAGGGCTGCTGGCCATTCGCTGGTCATTGTCCACTTCCGGATATAAAAGCAGGTTTTCTGGAGGTGGTGTGATGTGTCAGGAAGACGAGTCTTAGCTGCTGCATTAAGTATGGATTGTAGGGGAGATAAGTGAGTTATTGGAAGGCCCCAGAGAAGGATGTCACCGTAGTTTGGATGTGAGAGTGAATGAGCATATTGGTGGCTTCAGTGGAGAGGAAGGGAGAGATACCAGCAATGTTGTGGAGGTGAAAGTGGCAGGATTGGCAGAGGGCCTGGATGTGGGGGGTGAAGGAGATTGAGCAGTCACCTAGGCACCAGGCATGGGTGGTGGAGGAGATGGTGGTAATATAGATAGTGGGTGGCGAATTGATGTACGGGGAGGAAGACTACGATTTCCGTTTTGTCTATGTTGAGTTTCAGGAAGCGTTGAGACAGACAGAGATACTGCAGAGGCAGTCGGAAACCTTGGGCGGGAGCGAGGGCCAGAGGTCATGGGAGAAGAGGTAGATTTGTGTAGAGGTGTTGTTGAAAGCCATAGGAGTTAATGAGAGTCCAGAGGGAGGTAGTGTAGAGGGAGAAGAAAAGGGGGCCCTGAGAAGTACAGAGCCCTGATATATTGGTAAAATGAAATGAATTAGTAACCCATATAGATTTATGTTTATGTGTTTATTATTTAAATAAAGAATTTAAAAAGTATATATTAGCAAATAGAAGTGTGCTTGTTAATTACTTGTTTTTTCAGTTTTTTCCAAAAATACTGATTTTTGAAATAGAGACACAAAAGCAACAAAATTATTATGTAAGAGATGTTTTGCTTTTCTGATATATTTATTATTTTATAATTGCCGCATTAATGATTTTTACTGACAAGGAAAAGTAAAATCTATAATATCTGTCAATCACTGATGTAAATTTAATAAATACATCAAATGCAAGACTTAATCCCAGATGCCTAATAAGAAGCACAGAGATGATTCAAGTCTCAGTAGACTGTGCATTGTCTGACCACCTCTAGAGCACGGCTACCTTTAAATGTTTTCAGGCCTTCTCACTTGTCACAGGAAGAATAGAACAGACAGAAAATCAATGCATTTAGAAAATAATGTAGGCTATAGTTGTCACCCATAACATAAGTAGCTGCGTAGTAAATAGATTACTAAGTAGATTCAGTTTTATTGTCAATCCTGATTAGAAAAAATAATAAAAGAAAGAGAGAGGGGGAGAGAATGGCTGTGGGAGAGATGGAGAGAGCGAGAGAAAGAAAACAGAGGACTGCAGAATAGTGGCTTGAAGCCAGCCATAATGGATGTCTTTTTTCTTGGCGCACACATTCTCTGCATAAAACTGGTGACATAGTTGACAATGTCGCCATCTCCTTGCTCAAACGTTGCAATCCAATCTGGACATACTTGGGACCAATCCAGAGGTAAGTGTACACCAGCTGGTGTGACTGTTCTCTGTGTTTTCCACGCAGGAGGAAATGCAGCACTATCAATGGATGTATATCAATGGATAATATATATATATATATATATATATATATATATATATATAAACCTGAAGTATATCCACACATATAATGGATAATGTATGGCAGTACAAAAATTAGACATAACTCTTATTATTGCACAATAATTTCCGATTCTTTTCACAAATTATTTATAAAACTATAACCCAGAGTTTCCAACTCTCCCAGAATGTCCAGGAGACTCCCAAATTTCTCCCCAATATACCTGGAGAGACGGCAAATCTACCAGGACGTGTACTGAGGCAGTGATTTCAAGCGGTTGTCATCCAGGGGGCGGGGCTTCAAGAGTTTTAGTTACGCCCCTGCCTAAGTGCATTCACTTTTTGTCAATCCACCCTAAAATAAATAAATACATTATATAAGCCAAATAAACTGTGGGTTATTTGTTTTAAGTCCAGCTTTGCCTGCATTCTATAAGATTATCTTTATAACTGATATAATTTACTTAGCAGTGGTGTAATTCGATAGACATGAGAGGTTGTTCTTTATCCATTTTACTTGATCAGCTGGAGGCACTATAGCGGTAATACCGCCCACAGGGGCTGGGAACTCCAGAGATGTCAGGAGAAAACATGCAAACCCAGTACTGAAAACTGTATGACCCTTTATATACTTCTTATATGTAAAGTAAGTAAATAATGTTATTCTTTGCATATAGGGAGAATCCTTTGCACACATATATCGGGACTGGACTAGAAAGTACCTCTCACACTGTAAGCAACATATGACATTTGCCTTATATATAACTCTATATATATATATATATATATATATATATATATATATATACACACACACACACAGAAGTTCTATAAGTGTCATATTGACACCTCTGAATATATATATATATATATATATATATATACACACAGAAGTTCTATAAGTGTCATATTGACACCTCTGAATTTCGAGACTGAACACCAGGGTCTATATTTACTAAACTGCAGGAATGAAAATATGGGGATGTTGTCCATAGCATCAATCAGATTGTAGCTATCACTTCTCTATTACATACTAGAGAATGTCAGCTAGAATCTGATTGGTCCATCTGACATCCTCCATTGACACCTGTTTAGTAAATATAGCTGTAAAATGCTATAGAGAGTACGGGTCATGGAAGGATGGAGAAAAATATTAACAAAAAACACATAAGAAGTTGGCATATCTATGAGGATGATGTCTTCTATTATCTAATATTTATAACCAACCAGACTACATTCTTGTACATAACAATTCAGATTATTGGTCTAGTCACTGGGTTTCTGTACCTTGTGAAGTCAGTGACATTTCACGGGACATGGTTTCCTGGAAACATATACATCAATAAACTGAATTTTAACAGCTAGTGAACTGTGTGACCTGTAATAGCGTATGTGGAAGGCACTGGAGCCATAATCCTGAAAATAGAAGTCATCGTGGCTGATGTTCTCATCTTAAGTGACCCAGAACATTTTCTGGAGCTGCTGTATTGTAATAGATGGATCTTATGTGTTACAACACATTGCTGTGCAAGGAAGCAATATGCCAGCAATGAGCCATCATTCCAAAATTGCTCCTCAGACAATGTACACATTCAGGGGAACTGTAATATAAAACATGCAGTATATAGAAGGGACTTTTTAACATCAGCCCTAGGACTGATCAAATAATGTTAAATTCTGACATCAAATAATGGAAAAAATATATTATGATTAGTATGATGATGCTGATTATAACTGTTATTATTATTATTATTATTATTAATATTATTAACAATAATAATAATAATAATAATAGTCATCATCATCAATATAATATTATTACAAAGCCTTTTTAAATAGCAACCAATATGTAGTAAATAACGTTTAATAATTACAAATGATAAAATATGATTAGCTACTAAGCATTGACCCGCTTATCCATTTTATTTTATAGGTTACACCAAGTGTGTCCTCATTGGCCATGATTGGGGTGGGATGATCGCTTGGTTAATTGCTATTTGCTACCCAGAGATGGTCACCAAGCTGATAGTTTTGAGTTTCCCCCACCCAACGGTGTTTACAGGTGAGCTAAAACATATACAACAGTTCTCTTAAGTGGTGTGTAATGACTTCCTGAGGATATATGTATGCTATATATATATATTCCTGAGGATATATGTATGCTATATATAGGAGCATGTCTTTACCAGTGGTTTAACCTTTTACCAAATAGTGACTGGAAGGATAAAAAAAAAGTACATATCTATGATACAATCACACTGTGTGTCTTCCTCTGACCTTTTGGAAATGTTTTCATAGGCACATTTTATGGTGTCAAAGGGCCCAATTCAGATCTTTGGGCAATCATGACTAAAGCTGGCCATACACTACAAGAGAAATTGTTTTTGAAGCCAGACGAAGGAAACATCTGAGGACATCTGTATTGTGCTTGTCTCTCTTAAATGTCCACATGCAACGAGCCACACTTGTCTACTGATCCAAAGCTGCAACTGCTTTAGAATATTAATCTTCCAGATAACCTCCTATTATATGCAAGGGGCTTTACCCCATAATATACCAAATGCTTTTTTTAGGTAATTACACATTAGTCTTTATTATTTAAGACTCACTATACCTAGTTTTTAAAAGCTTTAACCATANACATACAAATACACAATTCCAATTAAATATGTTAACATTGTACCTGATCCAGACCTGAACTTATGAGTGTACAGTTGTACAACTGTACACTCATAAGTTCAGTTCTGGATCAGGCAAAACCATGATGAATTTCAGGGGAAAGTAGAATGTATGTTAATGTTTGCATGCAGGGAGAATACTTTGCCTTACTGTATACATATACTGACCAGCGTAACTGTGTAACTTTACACTTGTAAGTTGATGCCTGCATCCTGGTCCATTGTATATAAAGGCTTATTGAGTTCATCAAGTCCCGAGGTGTTCTCTTGAACATGACAACCCTGTTTTATACAAACCCACAATTTATATAAATAACATTTTCATACCATTTCCTTTATTCACAAAACTATAAGCCTG
The DNA here is from genome assembly GCA_016617825.1 of Platyplectrum ornatum. Taxonomy (NCBI): domain Eukaryota; kingdom Metazoa; phylum Chordata; class Amphibia; order Anura; family Limnodynastidae; genus Platyplectrum; species Platyplectrum ornatum. The sequence continues at coordinate 90,775 of JABWIB010000836.1, read as the reverse complement.
CTTATTATAATGATACTAAGGTTTTACTACGTCACACCATGGCCTAAATTTATAGGGAGAATAAAAAATGGGATGTTGCCCATGGCAACCAATCTGATTCAAACTCACATTCTCCAGTATGTAAAATGAAACTGCTATGGGCAACACCCAATCCCCCTGCTTAGTAAACAGTTTAATAAAATAATAATAATATTTTATAGAGCCACAAATGTTTAAGCCTTAAGCAGTACAATAGACCAACAAATAAACAGAATAAAGGTAAATAGCCATTGCTTGGTGTAAAATTGTATTTTTATTTGATGGCAGTTTAAAACAGGAAATAATGATACTGAATTCAATGAGCAATCATCCAATCCCAAACTCCTCACACAAACACCTATATGCTCAGTGACATTGCTTACTATCGTTTGTGAAGGATTATATGTACTTTGATTATTCTGATGGGAAGTAAAAAATATTATTTTTGAAGTTATGGGAGTGCGTGCCCTTTGTCCTTATTGGAGGATTATTTAGTGATATTAATTTACTCTGGGCAGGGCACCCGTTGGATAGAGTACTTAAACTAGTGCTGTTTCTGGTGTCCTTCTTTGTTATATATATATATATATATATATATATATATATATATATATATATCTAGGATAGGTTAGTGTACAGGAATGAGACCATATAATGTATTTTGCATGTCTCTCCTTAATCTTGATATGTCACACCCATTGTAGAATGCCATCTCAGACCTCTAATCTACTTTATACAGCGTGCCAGCTCCTAATACTTAATATAACCCGCATATAACACAGAAACATGCGTTTACCTCTGTGGCACCATGGCCTAAGCTGCACCCCAGGAGCTCTCACTCCTTTTAAAAACCTGCATACTTAGGCCCCCATGTTAATTTATCAGAAATGCTTTTATTTCTCCCATACCCTCCATTATTTGTCACACAACTATTTGTTTGTCATGATACACAGAAAGTGAATTTGCTTTGTGGAGTAGAAATGAAATGACTAGAATTTATTGTCCGTTCCTAAGAATCATTTTTTTTGTGTTTCCTTTCTCTTTTCTGTAAACTTTGGGTGAGATCCAGTAACTAAAAGCTGCAATTTATCATTTTAATATTGTCATCCAGTTTAATGACACACTCCATAGCCTGGATGAACATAGATATGCAGATTCATTGATAGTGACAAAGCGAACAATAGACTAGATTGATAATGTATCCACAAATGAGTGATCAGTGGGTCAGCCTCCCTCTTGACGTTGACGTTGCTGTGATCTCAGCTGAATCCTTTGTTATGGATATAACTACCAGCTGTTGCTGCTGTTCTGTAACATGAAATAAAGGGATAAATAAGAAATGCATCTTGTGTGTCTCTGGGAACATTGGTGAGAATACATTTTATTTTCCTCAGGCATTGCTGTCTGAGACCCGCTCACTATGTATTATTTATCAGGATGTCAGTAACACAGCATGGCCCACAACTTCGGCAGAGTAGTGTTCATTACTGTGAGATTATTAGGAACATACTGTACACAACTCACTGAAATCTCTGCATGCATCGCTGTAACAATGCCCAGGATTTCCATCTTGTTCTATTCAGCATTACTTCCAGCTCCTATCATCCACTGGGAACTGGTAAGACTGTGATGTTTTCTTTTAGATGTTTAAGCAGAAGTAAACTATAAAAAAGTAAAACATCTATTGTGTAACTCTTAGAAAGAGATATCATATATATATATATATATATATATATATAGAGAGAGAGAGAGAGAGAGAGAGAGAGAGAGAGAGAGAGCAGATAATAAATTTATTTACATAGTTGTATTCAGGGGCGTCATAATATTTAACTTTGGGGGGTTAAATATTCCCCCCCTACTTGCGGTGTCCCCCCTCCCTCCTCTCCCTGCAGAGCCCCCCCCCTCCATCACGGAGCCCCCACTACAGCCTGGGCCAGCACTTTTGCTGTCTGTAAGATACGGTAAAGTGATGGCACAGGCTCAGCACTGATTTTACAGAGAGCTGCACCGCCTGTCACAGGCTGACTGCACTCTGGAGGGGGAGCGTGAAGGGCACCCCCTTCACATTTGGGGGGCCACTCCACCCCACCCCTCCTATTTCCAACGCCTATGGTATCAGCAGTGGTGTTAATGTTCATAAAAACTATGACTATTTAATTAATATATGCTCTCTATTGTTGATATACAGTCAGATAGTTTGCTAACTTATACATTGTTTCATTCATTCATTCATTCATGTAATGAATCATGATAATTCTACCATAACACACAAACTAACAAATTATGTAATCTCAGCGTTAGCTGACTAGGAGATGCCACATTGATCACACAGTCCTGTACTATACTGGTCAGACGTAAATGAATAACACCATCTATACCTCTACCGCCATAAGCAGGACTTATATCTCTGCCAGTTAAAAACTTACTGTAATGCTTGATCGTAGATATGCAGCTAATGATGATTATATGTTATAAACCAAGAAGTCTGCGTTCAGTCACAGGGAAACTCTATTTTAAATGAGTACATTATGTATTTATTCAGATGTTCCATGCAGCATGAATGTTTGTATTATTAATGTCATCTGATGAAAGTATGGTTCCCTACTGCTTTGTTGGATATCTTGCAATAGTTATTCGTTCCTGCGTGTTTATGTTTGATAATATTGAGATGTTTTATATTCATGATAAAATAATAGTCATGCTCGCCTTATATCATGGTTGTCACGTCCAGTCCAGTTCTTTATATTTCTTACCTCTTAGATGAGAATCCCATGTTTTTCTGTTGCTCTGGCATATACTGGTCACGATGGTACAATTAAAATGCCTTTGCTTACTAGATTGTCTGCTGTACCGTGATATAGTATTGATTGTGTGGAAAATGGGAGTAAGAAAGATGCATTTGCTGTAAAAAAAAAAATACACAATAAAAACCCCCCAAACCCATAAAGAAAGAAACCATGTAGTCATTGTTTAAAGGGATACATACATACATAAACACAGCATATACATAAGAAATTATTTTTTATTAGTTTTAATTGTAACTTGAACATTAGTTAAACTTCCAACCATATTAGTTGCAGTATCTGCTAGTCATTAACTGTGTGTAAGGCCATGGACGATGCTAAGGATCATTAGTAAGATAGTATGGTCAGCAAGGAAGCAGCACTACAACTACTGGTAAGGTTGGACACAGATAGATGTACGGCTTGAAGAACGTAGAAGGGGAAATTATAAAAACTTTCAAATAAGGATTTAACCAGGTACAGACATTTTTTCTCAAAGTAAAGAAGTATTAGGATGCGAGGGATTACACTGGAATTGAAGGGTACCAGATCTAGAGGACATCTGATAAAACATACATTACTTTGCGTAAAGTAGAATTAATAAGTTGTACAACCTCCCATCAGAGATAGTAGAGGCTAATTTAGTATAGCAATTTAAACCCACTTAACAAAAAGATATCCGAGGTCTTAAAGAAAGAAAAGAAAAGCATCAAACAAGGATTATATTGAATGTAGGGCCATCATTGGTTGAAACAAATAAAATATGTTCAGGCTACATGAGACAGGGTTTTCTCATCATATTCTATGTTTCCATGCTGAGTAATGTTGATTGCAAGAAAATTATCATGAAATTAGAAATGTAATGTGACCTAACATTACACATTTAAGATGACTCATCAACACCTGATAATAGTTACCAACATGGATATTTAAGCTCATTGTATATAATATGTGAACTTACAAGTATTTTCATATTTATGGACTATTACAATATATATTGTCGATCCAGCTGTTAAATGCATTGGGGTTTATCCACAGGGGTAATCCATGAGTCTGCAGTATATGGTGACGTTATCTTGAGTGAGCAGATTGTGATAGAAGAAACATATGTCCAGATGTCTTTGCGAGTACAGCACATGGCGTAAGGCATAAGGCAGCTAATTGACCATGCACATTGCTCAAGCCGAGGATACTGCACTTCATGTATTCATGAGGAAGAGGATATAATTTGTAGAGCACTAGACAAAACCTATAGACAAACATAAGTTTTTTATATTCCTGTATATACAAAATTCCACCTACACAATACTCCAGCAGCAATTTTGTAACTTTTGTATTGCATTTCAATGATGTAATTAAAAGTTGCACTGATGGCTGAATCATCAGTCATCATCAATGCTTAATGCACATTGTTTCTGCGTATACACAGTACAAAATCATGCCACAGTACAACACATGAGCTAGTTTATAGTTCCCTCTGGATCAACCCCATTATGTATTTTAAAAACCGGAACCTAGACCACAATTTCTCAACAATGAATCTCTATTGAATGTTCTATGTATAACTACTGGTTAAATTAGACAAACATGAGCATGTATAAGTGCTCTATTCAACACAGGGTAAGTGAAACATAGGTACAGTGTGTGCAGAAATGTACATATATTATATAGTAGAGCAATGTCTCCATTTTGATGTTACATAATATTGTCATACCTTACATAGGCACCACCCAAACTACCTGTCCATTTTAACTTTCCCCACATTTCTATATATTGCATAAACCTAGTCAATAGTAGTTTAAAAAAATAATTCATGGGCATTTTTGTTTCAGAATATATTCTACGACACCCTTCCCAATTGATTAAATCTGGTTACTACTTCTTTTTCCAAATGCCTTGGTTTCCTGAACTCATGTATACTGTAAATGATTACAAGGTGAGCTGACCTAGAATGTTACATTACAGATGTCATTAATCGGAATGATCACAGACAATTATTTACACACGTGTCTAACAACAGAGAAGTCAAACTATAATAATCAGCGTTTTCATATTCATTACAGCTCACTTAAGTTGTACACAGTGTGCATTGGGCATGACATGGACATTATAAAAACCCCTTTATTTTTACTTCACTTTTTCATTGTTAAATGTGCGTTATTATGTCAAATATGGAAACTCTACGCATGTCTCATTTTTGTCTGGAAGTGGTTTGTAATGATGTACTTTAAAGTTAAAGGAATAGTAAATATAAAGAAAAGTGTGTCTCATTTGAATGCTGCGGCTTATTTGTCAAAAGACTTAATTATAGTTGTCCATCTGTTACTGTCAAATTAAGAGTTATTTCCCACTTTGATATCCAAATGTAAAACTGCCAAAATATCAATCAATTCTTTTTTTTTAATTAATATTATTATATATTTTATTTAACAACCTTGTGCTTTTTCAGTCTAAATGCAAACCCACTGTATACTATTCCTGCTCAAAGCCATCTTATAAAGCTATGTTCTGATGGAACTAATATACAACATAATACAGAATTCCTACTTAAGGCAAAGCACACACTAAGCACACACACTAAGCATGTGATGGACCTGTTAACCCCTCTCTTTGCAGGAATGAACTATATGAACTATGGATAGCCAAGGTCTACCTTATGTTTTATGACTCGTATGAACAAAAAAAAAATTGTGAGTCAGCGCTCTTTAATCCACATTAGCCTCAGCACCAAATGTAACACTTGCAACCGCAATCTCCTATAAAAAAAAAAAAATAATAATAAAAAAATAAATAAATATATATATATATATATATATATATATATATATACACACACACACACACTACCCCATTTAGGCTGGGTGCCACTACCGAAACCTTTGATGTCAGTGCAATGTACATCTATTTAAGACCCATTTCTTACATATCTCAGGTATAAATGCCTTCCCCAGAGCAAGTGTATATCTTACATAAATCCCAGTCCTTCTTTATTCATATTTCTTCAAAAGCAGTATATGGTAACAGAAGGAAATAACCTCACAAGATGGTGATTACTTGAGAAGACAATCAAACCAGCTGTGGGTCATATATATATATATATATATATATATATATATATATATATATTCATATTCAGAATAGAATAACACTTATTTATGTTACTGTTGCTGTCATATTAGACACACGTATTTCTTTTATCATTCCTACTCCTTTAATGTTATTGGATGATCATTGATACAAATATTATTTACAGGAGTTTCTTTATCTGTTAGCATCATATTTGTATTGTACAGGATTGCTTTTGTTATTGTACAACATCATACAAATAGTTTCATTGAATGCAAGATAAGAGCATAAAAGCTATATTGATATGAAGTAAATAGATTTTGACGCAGTGTCATTTAATAGACCCTTATAAGTAACAATTCTTGCAGACTATTTAGAAATAAGTTGTTCTGTTAAAGGAACAGACCAGCCTTATTTCAGATTTGTCCTATATTTAGGAATAATATACTTGCGAGGTGATATTAGCTCCATAGACAGTAATGTCACAAGCTACTAGTTGAGGCATAGGTGACATTCTCATAATCACTGATGTGGATCACATGTGAACTAAGAATGAAAGCATTATGTTTCTGTTCGATTTGATATTGTGTTTGTATTTTGACTTCCTCCCTAGATCCTTAAAGATCTCTTCACCAGCGATTCAACTGGCATCAGAAAGCACAGTTACAGGTTCACAGATGAAGACATGGAAGCTTATCTCTATATATTTTCACAACCAGGAGCTCTAAGTGGTCCTTTAAACCACTATCGCAATATCTTCAGGTTAGTGAAACATTTCTAATCATTTTCTTCTCTCATTCCAGTGAATGGAGAAGCCCAGCCTGACATTGTACACAACTCTAGTGAACAAAGATCATACAATCTATTGAATCATTAATCCTACAGAAAGGCTTGGGAACCCCTACTCCCTGTCTGGAACGCCTTGGCATATAGTCCTCCTGGTACTACTTGTGTGTCATATAGTATATACCATACCTGTTTTGGTCTACAACATTTGCCTGGTCTACCACACCTGCTGGTAGACTTTTACATTTTAACCTGCCTGGCCCCAGGCCCACAGAACAGTATTTATTTCACACAAGTACCAGAAAGAAGTTCTGGTCCAAAGAACAGAAAACACGTTTCCATTATTACAGATGCCACAGAAAAGCAGGCAATCCTAGACACATTACCCTGCGCCTATATATATATATATATATATATATATATATATATATATATGGTACTGATTTCAAGTATGTGTATAATTAAAGGTGCATATCCATTCTTTATTAATCAACCTGTGCACAACAACATTATTAGATATATGTACCAGGTTATACATAGATGGTTCATGGCAGTAAACAGGACCCCCCCACATTTCAATGCATTCAGAGCTTATTTCCTCTGCTTTTACTCTAAATATGCATAGTATTCAATGGGAATATGACTTTCACAAACTAAGAGAAATGAAAAAATGACACGTGAGTGGAGAAAGGAGGCAGATCCGATAAACAGTATAGGCCTTCCAGCACATTACATACTGCACACTTCACACTGGAGTCATCTTATTGTGGCCATACATCTATGTGATGGGGATGAAATGAGGCGAATCACGCTCCCGCTGCTCCCCCATGATGTATGGCCAGCATTATATCAGTGCAGAATCACAAACCTGATAAGGTCTAGATCAGCAGTTACGTAGTATAGAATCAGATCAAGTACCACTTTGCCTTACATCATTTTCCTCCTAGTTTATGTTCAAATCAGATTATACTGCAATTAAATACACACTACAGGGCTGATCCAGTGCTGCGTTTACACCTGTTATTTCACAATTTACATACCGCATAGCATTATGAGTAATCTGTTAATTAGAGTTGAGCTAGGAAACTTCACCTTTTAACTCTAATAATGTTTTCACATTATACATTTACCTTCCCTCACACGATCATCTCCTACATGTTTGTATGAAGATGATCGGTCCTATCACACAATGAATAAATGTTTGAAAGGATGTTGTGTTCAGAGTGTACTCCATATCATGCCTGATCAATTCTAGATACACTAAGGTTTTAATTTTAATGTTACTGACCAGACATAAACATAGACCACTGAATATGGCAATATATTTCCACTCCAAATTCCTATAACATGTTTGCTTTTTATTTTTCCAGCTGCCTGCCTTTAAAACACCATCAGGTGACTATGCCGACCCTACTCCTCTGGGGGGAACACGATGCGTTTGTTGAAGTGGAAATGGCGGAACTGACACGAGTCTATGTGAAGAATTATTTCCAGCTCTCAGTATTGTCACACGGCAGCCACTGGCTTCAGCAGGATCAGCCCGAATTGGTTAATACCTTGATATGGACCTTTCTGGAGGAAGACAGATTTCGCTCTAAAGATTGATTTCTAAGCACTGTTACTTTGCATATATAAAAGGTCTATTCTTGCTTGTGACCTCTTCCTTGCTTAGAAAATACAATCCATCTAGCGGGAAGCTGGTTTACCAATAAAAACAGCAATTATCTAACAAAGGGCCATATTTAGCTTGTCTCAGTGACCATGGTCACTATAATGTGTCTACTATAATGTCACTGTGTATTATAAGCAGAGCGGATTGTCCCGTGAGCTGTGTCAATTGTTAACGCCAGTCTGAATTGTAGTGTTATATTTTGCACATACACATGCCTTAACATCTCTGAGTTTACACTGTACAACAAGTCATGGACGTGTCTGATATCTTGTGTTCTTTACAATTGTTGTGTGGTGCCTTGTAAAACTTTTTAAAATATCAATACAGGGGTGCCATTGGCCAGCCGGTCATATGGATATAATTTGATTTTTATTTTTTTACTGCATTTTGTAACATCACTAAAATGTTGTCACTGCACGAAATGGCCTGTGACTCTTTGTACTTAAATATGTCCTGGTGGTACTGTGTGGTCCTGCTCTTTGTTATTGAATATAAGGATGTGACTATGAAATGTTTTACCTCACGTTAATAATTAGCACAATGTAAAATATAATACAGTGCTTTTATTTAGTCTCTGGCTCGATGACTTCAGGACACGTTATATTGTTGCTGCAAAAGGCTTCGGCAGAAACAAAGATCTGCAATGAACCGATTAAGTAAGGAAAATATACATATCTTTTGCTTAAGACTTAATGAGCCTAATTTATGATTCTGATTTCTTTTTTTATTCGTGTAAACTGCTACAAGTACGCTGTAGCTGTTTTAAACACTTTTTTTTATCATGGAAAAATATTAAATATGTTCTCATCACAGCTTACTGTTTTCATCTTTTCGTCTTTATTTATTTTCACCTGTCCCAAAGCAAACAGCGTCACTAAAAAAAAACCCAATAACAAACTACATTTCATCGATTGCTCAGTATTACCAAGTAAATGGTTGTGTCAATGCATTTGAAGTTATATGCTCTCAAAACAGCTATTTTGGAACAGTGGTCGAAGTGGAAATTTAGAAGTTGGGGGTATGGACATTCAGAAGTGCCGGTATGAAAATACTGATTATAATGGAAGTCAATGGATATTTGTAGTATTTAAATTACATCAGAAGTGCCGGTATGGCATACCCCCGTATACCCCCCCACTTCGAGCCCTGTTTTGGAATGATAAAAGTATTTATTTAACAGGTTTTTATATGGCGCCATTGGGTTACATTTGAACAATTATTAAAACTTGAAGATCCGTGAGAGTGAGAGAGTGGGATATATCATGAGATGAGTGAGCAAAAATGATTTTGCATGTAATTCCCCTTTTCCACCATAAACCTGGGAAAATTACAGGATTTTTTTAACCTAGAATTTACCCAGGTCAAAAAAAAAAAATAGTTGACACTATTTCCACTGATTGAAGTAGCAGCAGCATAGGTTACAATACTTCATTCATACAGTAGCACCAGCTTGTTATGCTTGCAGCAGGTGGCGGCACTACTGTATGAATGGACACTGCAGTATACTATTCATAATGCAGTGTAGCTGGCATGACTCTGCTATACTCATTCATACAGTAGCACCCACCCTGTTGCTAGTGTAACATTCCGACACTACTTTTTAAGGGAAACCCAGGTTGCTGCTGTTTCCATTGCAAGGACCTGGAAAAAAAATCCTGATAAAAACCCTACATGTGTCGCGGTAAAAACATGGGTCGTTTGACCTGGGTTTCTTTTTACTTGGGAATCATTTTAAATGATGATTTTCTGAAAAAGGCAATTAAAAAAAGAAAATTTCAAACAAATATCTCAAAAATTATTCATACTGTTGTTAATAAATCCCCCAAGTTTTATTTTGGGGTCACAATGGGATCACTTGTTATAGGAGGTATCAATTTGGACTCTTTGGTAAAATAATGAAAATAAGAATTTTAAGTAGCTGCAGTGTGAAGCTGCAGGCTCCATTCTATCCATATTTAAGCTGAAACACGCTCCACTGGATAGGACACATGGAATACAGGAAACTGTATATAGTCTAATTACTAAATTCAGGAAACTGAATTTAGTAATTAGACTATATGTCTATAGAGCACTATTATGGGGCACATTGTATAAGAACTCTTTAAATTCCCCTCTCCCCCACATTAAGGCTCTTTAATTTTCCTTAATTGTGCTGAAATTAACTCTTCAAAAGAGGGCTTTACCTCATCATGAGTGGCAAATATGGTGGGCTGTTTTGAAGAAATAATAAAGGAGTATAGGTTATATTTGGCATACATGAGATATGAACGATTCTGAACCAGGTTCTCTTCTCCTCGAAGCAAATCAGACTACGAAGGACTGATTTGAAAATAAACGCATGCACATTAACATAATTTTCCACAATTGTGTTACTGCCCATGCGCCAGGACTCGGCTCTTCAGTAACCGGCACCCAGTGATTCTTCTGAAAAGGTACATTTATTTTCTTATTTTTACATTTTTATTCACCTTTCAGTGGTGTACTTTATTCTTTTTTTTTAACTAATGCCAAGAATGGTATTCCTGTGGTCTACTACCCATATATAGTCCACTAACACTAACACCATCTTCAGATGACGTTATTATTACTCCTGAATGATAAACGTTCACTCATGGGCCTATATTTATAAAACTGCGGGAATGGAAAAGTGGAGATGTTGCTCATAGCAACCAATCATATTCTAGTTTGCAGTTTCATTTTACATACTGGAGATTGTTTTTTTTTTGTATCTGATTGGTTGCCATAGGCAACATCTCCACTTTTCTATTCCTGTAGTTTATGAAGCGCCAGGCTGCATTGAGAAGATGCGGGCCAGTGATGGACCACCATGGAGACAGCTGTTTTCCATGCATTTTAAATACCAAACACTCAGCTATGTAATGTACCGATAAGGGCTGAGGCGGTGATTAACATGAAATGACTGCCTTGTAAGCAGTATTAGAGGTAAGGGTCATGTTTCCTAGACCCAGTCTAATAACAGTGTATGAGTAACTCTGGTATCTGCATGCAATAACCGAAAGCGCTTATTCTTCCTGCTTTCATAGTACAAAATACATTTTAGTCCCCCTGAAATTTACGATGGTTTTGCCCCAGTATAACGTTCCCTTAACTCCAGATCTAGTCCATTGCCAGACAGAGGGGGGGGGGATCACCTCTGCGTTATGCCTGTGTTTATCAGTGTTGAATTCCCGCCCACCTATGCTAAAGTGTCCAATAGGAATACAGGGATATCCCGCTAGTCGCTGCACATTGGTCTCCTGCCCCCATGGGCGTTACTTCCGGGAATGGCGTCACCGTGCCGGGTAGCTGCTCAGGTTCGAAAACAAAGTACAAGGGGCAGCAGAGTGACTTCGTGTGTGCCCGGTCACTGCTGCGGAGCCTCGCCATCTTCTGCAGTGCACATGCCGGGCTCTGGGGTTCCACCTGGAGGGACGCGCCGCGCCAGGCCATTGCTCTGAGCGGTTGCCTTAGTAACAGTGCTGGCTGGCACAGTGGTCCTGGCACTAGGTGCATGCTCTGCATGTGGAAGGCCTTGCTCTGTCACTGTATATTACCTATTGAGGCTGTTTCTATATAGTATATGAGCTGACCTTATGCCACCCACTTACCACCCTCTATAATGGCATCTGCTGCCCGGGCAGAGATGAAGGTTCTTCATGCCAAAGATGTGGCAGAAAAGCGCAGGCTTAAAGATCTGCTGTGTGACCAGCTCAGCAGAGATCTGCTCAGGTAAATGGTTTAAATGCGTAACAGGGTGCAATAATAATAATAATCATAACACATACCCTGGTTTCTAGAACTTCTCACCATCCCGTAAGCACAGAATATTGGTAATTATTATGATTTTGCTTATTATTATTATTAATGCTTATTTATCAGGCGCTACAAAGTGTCCGCATCGCTTTACAATAGCGAATACAGACAGAATGGGTGGGGGGAGGGCCCTGCCCGCAGGCTTATAGGGCATTGATACATAGAGGCAGGGCCGGATTAAAAACCACATGGGCCTGGGGCTAAACATTTTTGAGGGCCCATTGCAGTAGATATGACCAGTGCTATGTGAGGTGGTAAGTTATATGTGGGCCCATTCACTACACTGTTGTGTTGCTGTGTAGGGGGTCAGATGTCTTGCATTAAATCCTTATGTATTTCAGTGGGAGGCCTGAAGAATGGCTTTATGTGTGGGCCTTTTTTCAGATGGAGGCCTGGGGCTATAGTGCCATCCGCCCCATTGTTAATTTGGCCCTGCATAGAGGTAATTACACATAGACTAGGGACAGTTTAGTCAGCTGCCAGTTAACCTACCAGCATGTTTTTGGGTGTGGGATTAAACCGGATGAAACCCACACACCCATATTTACTCACTTATTGATGTGTGCTGTTATATATATCTGATTTGCATAATCATTCATATCTCTTCTACAGGCTTTTCAATGAAGAAATCCACACAGATGTAACCTTAAATGTTGGGCAGTCAAAGCTTAAAGCGCACAAGGCTGTCATTTGGGCAAGAGCTCCGAAGGTCTACAGGACCATCGCAGTACAGGAGACCGATAATGTTACTGTGCGGCATGTGGAGCCATCAGAAGTGAAAGGCTTTCTGCAGTGAGTTAGACCATGTGCATCTCATCTATGATAGAGTACTCCACCTATTTGAGATATGAGTTACCCCTTTACATATACCTGCTTCTAGGTGTTGCCAAACTCTGAATCCGAGTCCAGAGGGGCAGAGTATGTAGATTTCCTTTTCCCCTGTGATTATGGGAATATGCAGCTGGATAATACAGGCTTACTGTACTATTTACATACCTCACCCCTCCTATCGTGCATACTTTAAGCATCACACTAACTCTACCGCTTCACCAACGGACAAGGCTTTCTGTACAGAACTCTGAATTCGATGGATTCAGGTCCATACTGCTACTTTGCACCCGGTGCTAAGCATTTCTGGATGCTATAGTAACAAAATAATCTTTACAAAACTCTTGACATAATTGCTTACAAACAAAAAAGTAAAAAAAAATAAAAATGTAATCCCTTACCTTTTTCTTACTCTCTCTAGAACAGTGCTGATCATGTATTCCTGTTCATGCTTTGAATGTTGCACTAACATATTACACATGTTAAAGCATGGGAATTATAGTTTAAAGAAACCTGGAAAACCACAGTTTCACCAGGTCTTGTGTAGTGTGTGCTCATATATACACATATATATTTAAACTACTCTTCTTAAATAATCAGTGTGGCTGTAATCATTGAGTATATCTGATCTAGTTGTTGTCTCTATTGTCCTTGTACATTAAAAACGAAAGAGGGGGTTAGAATCTTGGAAATATATTTATCAAATTGATGAAAAGGAAATCAACAAAATTGCAGGGCAGCATAGCAAGTCTCATTAGCTCATCATAATGGCATAGAGTCCAACATCCATCTCCCTGCAAGCTTTTCTCATGAATAATGCTTCGCGTATTTATATATTTAACAAAGTGTATGGTAATTATATAAAAGTTTATTTAATTGTTATTCCATAAGTTTTGTTTGGGTCTAGTTCAATATATTCTATATTATATCATAGTTTTTGTTTATTTAAGGATATTATATTCTTCACTCTGGAGTGTTAAAGAGACAGAAGACCACATACTTGAGATGATTAACAATCAATCTGAATCAATTCCTGATCCCAGTGATGATAACGACAGTAAATTGCAGAGTACAAATCTTTCTACTATACAACAAGTTGGTAATAAGGACCATGTAGAACACCAAGCTCAGGAGGAAAACTGTGACGGTAAGAATTAGATAATACCCTGTTCACAAACTTCCCTGGTGAACACTGTTCACACTGAACCAGGGTAGTCAAGTAAAAACATGAAATTCACCCTCATCATACAGCCATGATTGGCTGTAAAAAGTGATGTCACCAAAAAAAAATAAAATACCTGAAATAAAATAAAAAAAATGTATAAAATAAAACCTATTAATAAAATTAAAAAATATAAAAAATAAAGAAATATAAAAAAGTAATAAAACTTTAGTGTTTATATTTTATTACATCGTCCACATGATGTCTGCTCCAATTGAACTGCTCCGTAATGTTACCCGGGCAGGGTCCGTTCACACTGAAGACTACCTGGGACCAAGCAGGGTGAAAACCAGCTTTTAGTCCATGTAGTAAAACTGGGCAGCACTGCCCAGGTAGTTATTTGGTGCCTGTTCACACTGGACGCACTACCCAGGCAGTTCAGACGACCTGGGCAGTTGACTGAACTGCCCGGGTAATAGCCCTCAGTGTGGACGGGGCATAAGTAGTGAGTGCTCTACCACAGATTGTGCGCCCCCCCTTACTACAAGCTGTAGTAATTTATCTTCTGTCTCTGTGCATTATTTATTTTTGGGTGTTTTTTTCCAGAACCAACTCAAGCATATTTTACTTTATTTTTTATTGTGTTTATTTTAAAATTGGATTTGCAGGTATTACAAGCAAAACTCAAGCATACTTTTAATTATGACCTGATCTTTCAAATAAATATTTGAGCTATAACATGTTTTCTATGCATTTGTGTGTATGGAAAAAGAAAACTAAAACTGATCGGGCCAGCTGCAATTATGTGCAAAAACTGAATTGTTATCACTGCTGGATTTGTTATGTCTCATCAGAAGAACTGTTTTGGAACAATATAATATTGTCACCTTCATCAGATGCTGTTGTGTTATGTTACCTTGGTGCATGTTTATTATTATGCTGTCTCCAGAGGTCTGTGGCTGAAGTTGCCTAGAGCTGGTGTTGGAATGGTTACAGTAACCCTAGAATTATAGTTATGTCTAATGGTTTCTTCTTTTACATGTGCTCTTATCCAGGATCATTGGTCAAAAAACTATTTGGTCTACTATTGCACAGTATGACGTATATGCCTGTGACGTATATGTCATCTGATTTATAGCCCTAGTTTGTTTGTTTTTTTTACATTCATTTATTGCAGCACAAAAATGAGATTTTTTTTTTTATACCACTCTGCCATTATTATTATTATTTTTTTTTGCTTGCTGTAAATCACAGTAATTATGCATTATTTCCCAATTGTGTGAGAAGCAACTGGTTGTTATTCATTCATTTATTCATTTATTTAACACATTTCAAAATAAACGTTTTTCTATTTTGCTCATCTTGCCTCTGGAATGANCCATGTCCAATATTTGGTATCATTTCAGCAGTATTGCAAACATGACAATCACCCTCAAGCCTCTTTTCCACTAATTAAAGCACTGGCATATGATTGAATTAATAACAATACATGCACCATTGCTCAGTATCTTTGCAGTAAAGTACTTTAAAGTAAAGCTGGTCATTGTGTATACTCCCTGCATGCAAAGAAAAATATAATTAGCCATCTCTGAAAGTGAGCATAATTGTGTGTAATTTTCAATTTTTAGTTTTTTTCTGATTTTCAAACTGTATACCCGGTCCTAGTGATTGGAGACATTGGAATAATATGATCAGTAGGACATCACACTCTAAACCCAGTCCTATTGATTGGAGACATTGAAATAATATGATCAGTAGGACATCACACTCTATACCCAGTCCTAGTGATTGGAGACATTGAAATAATATGATCAGTAGGACATCACACTCTATACCCAGTCCTAGTGAATGGAGACATTAATATTATATTATCAATAGTACATTACATACACGTTTTAATAAGCTTTTGATAGGCCAAAATAGGCTTCCATATATTTTCTTGTTCTGGAGGGACAAACAACAGTGTTATCTTTTTTTTTTTATATGAATTACTGGCATTATTTTGAGAACCGCTCAAACTGGTTCTTGGCTATGACACTATTCATGAAATATGACAAATTATATATTTATGGATATAATGAAGCTCAATTTTGCTTTTATAAGGCTTGATTTTAGTATTTTTCTATTTTGTTTACTACAGACCTGTATGATTGTGAACCACCATCTGAATTGGGTAAAGATTTGCTATCTCTTTTCAAAAGTTCTTTTTGCACTGATTTGACTATCCAGACAGAAGACCAATGTTTTCCTGTGCACAGGTAATTACTCCAGAATTTTCCAGTTATTTAAACATTTCTTCATATTTGGGGATATGTGTAATTTTCCCCTTTCCCTGTGTTTTACTGATGCATGTGTTTTAACCCTTTGCTACCTTGTAATTTGCAATTGTACAAAGGGTCTCCTACTGGACATGCACAAATTGATAAAAAAAAAAGTGATGATGAACTGTTTCATGGTCACCTCAGGACCAATTGTGAATATTTTATAAATTAAATTTCTATATGCCTGGTATCTCTTTAAGGGTGGTATATATGGGGGTGTATTGGGTAAATATATTGTGCCGTGGGGCCAGCATAAAGGCTTGCGGCAGGGAAGCTGTTACTAAACTATGCCTATGGTTACTGCTGTGCCTTGGTTCCTGCTGCCCACTACAGACTCAATTAATTGCAGTTAATAATATTATTGGACTTCACTACATAGATAGATAGTATTTAGATTACATAAAATGTTGACACTTGGTATTTTCTGGAAATATCTGGTTCCAAAGTTTTGGAGATCCAGGTCCTCCTAATCCCATTATTTGCTTTACTACATTTTATATATATTTATCTCCTGGTGCCTCCGTTCGGCCACTGATAGATCCTCTGTGCGTGCGCTTCTCCTGCGATCTCTCCCGTCAGAGGAAAGAGAATGGAAAAAGCCTCTCCATAGTGCAGATAACTCTATTATACACAAATAAAAATGTAGGACATTTACTTATATACTCACAATGTGGTCACAAATACAGCGCTTTTCAACTTTGTTTCCTTGTCCCTGTACCACTCGGCTCCCTTCTTTGCTAGAATACCAGGACAGCATTAAAACTTTCCCCCCTGATACAGCAAGGCACCAAACATACCCAGCAAGGAACTTTGTACGTGTATATAAAATTGAGACTTACCTATGTTATAACATATGCTATTGTATTAGCCAAGTTAACCCTGTATCAACCAACCAGTACACATAGCAACAATAGGAGTAGCGGGGTACTACTCAGATAAAGGGTGACATAGCTATATAACAGGGAGTAGTAAGGCCAAATTTCTACAAACCAATACTAAATAAATGCTATGTGTTGTTGCCTGACTTGTTTTCTAGTTCCCCGATAATAAGACATACCCCAAAAATAAGCCCTACCCTACATTTTTTTGGAACTGTCCAAAATAAGCCCTGCCCGGAAAATAAGCCCTATCGAGTTCCCAGTTTGTTAAAAAAAAAAAAANAANAAATAAAAGACTCTGGGGAATGATGGGTATAAATGAACGACTGGGGGCATGATGGGTATAAAAGCAGGACTGTTTATATAAATCTCTGTCTGTGTTAATTAAAATAAGACCTACCCCTGAAAATAAGCCCTATGGTGTTTTTTTGGACCAAAAAAAATAAGACAGTGTCTTACATATTTACATATACATATGTCGGTACATATTTAGTTATTGACTGCAGATATGTATTGGAGATTCTGATATCATGCTCACATATTTTAAGGGATTTTCAATTATACACTATCTTGTGGTGCGTGAAGAAGTTTTAAGCGTGTATGTGATTTTAATTTTCCCAGAGCTATCCTGTGTGCCAGATCTAGTTACTTTGCTGCTATGCTGAGTGGATGTTGGGCTGAGACCTCCA